>CM042240.1:23645653-23838153 GCA_023566225.1 Romanogobio albipinnatus
CAGTCTGGGAAGAGACGGGGCTCTGCTGGAGGCCTGCAGCAGTCAACTCACTCTATGAAGTCACTGGCACTGCTTTACACAAGGAACTGTGGAATTCGCTGGCCACAGACCATCCCATCATTTGACTGCAGCAACTCCAAAACCACAGGGAGCTGCAGACACAAGATAAGGACAAAAAAACAGCTTATTCTTAGTGCTGGCCAGATATTCCTCAGTTAGTTGTGGTTTGTTTGTGTCAATCAATTAATGAAAGATTTACAAAGAAAAGTACAATGTGTTCAGCATCAACAGCTTGAGTTTGTACAGAAGACTTAAAGACACTGATTCTGATTAAAACAATCGGATTTCCCACAGGAACACACAAATAGGCTATGCCATAATTCAGAAGCAACAAACAAACTTGAAAGACCAAGTCTAGCATGCAAAGCGTTTTTTGGCAAAAAAAAACATTGACACAAATCACAGGAGAGAACTATTTGAGTCTGGATTACTTCAGAATGTTTTATTTGAATGCTTGAAACAACATTGCAGAAGGGAAAATGGGGTGAGGGATGAATTGAATTAGTTTATTAATCATAGCAGTGATTGAAAATAGTAACGTGCTGGGAGATGGAGAACTGCAGTGCAGAAGTTCACCATACCGGGCTGCTGACCTGGAACAAAGCCAAAGCATTTCAGTGCGTTTCACATTCACTCATTCGAAATCACTACAAAATATATAGTGATAGAAGAGAACTGACACATGGTGGAAGATGCATGTGTATTTCTGGGCTCAGTGTAATACGACTGCCTTGAGAAACATTAAAACTCTGACAAGTCAACAGGAGACAAAAATCCACAGCAACGTTCATATTCATAAAAATGGTCTTTGACGTGGAAAAGTGCTTAGTGCCACGTTAGGGTCTGACGTACACACTTTTCCTTGTGGCACAGAGTCAGAGTACAGCAGGTATTTGGAAATCTAAGGCATTCTTGCCACTTGCCATTCTCAAGTTAAGGATTCTGACGTTGACTGGTGCTCTGTTATACTGTATGTTAATGACATTAATTAGGCAGCGTTTGCGAGGCAGAGATCTCACAATATGCGCACAATATCAAGATAATCTGCTATTTATAAATTTCACTTCTGGAAGAGCGGCGTACGCACGTGCGTATCTCTGATTCAAACGTTGGCGCGTAGGTTTGGACTTGGATCAAATGTAGGACGCTTTTTTATGCAACATTATATAAATGAGGCCCACCATCCTTTGACATTTGGTGATGAGATTGTATTGCCAGAATGTATTTCTTTACATTTTTTGGCAGAGGGACCCATACATACCCTTTGGAACTATGCACTGTAGAAAATAAAATAAAAAACTCCAGCAGAAAAAGCAAACAAACATTATGAAATGGTCATGAAAGATTCAGAAAAGCTGCAAACTGAAACAGAAAAACAGGCCACATTTAGTTTTTTTCCGCGACTTTGCTCAAAAAATGCAATTGTCTGATTTGTCCAGGGATCCTCGGCTGGTGCACACGGTTCCTGAGAGTCCAGAGTGACCATTTGTACAGCATCTGTCAGTCTGCTGAGCCTTGGGTCAGAGAGTGCAGAGAGTGCAGGGAAGCATTAGTCCGGCCTCTGAATAGAACGGGCCAAGTCTTGAACTGTAGAATCTGCATGAAAAGCCCAGGTCAAGTAAAAAAAAAACATCCAGCTTTAGTCATGTGTTCATCTGGATGGTTTTCAACAAATCCTAGACCTGCGAACGACTCTTTCTGGGAATATGACAGAGACTGTGAATAATGCTGGTTAGGAGAACATCTTGAAGCATTTTGTGCCATGATAGGTCTTTTGATTTTGTTATTTACTCTAGGTTGTGGGGTTGCTCTAGTCTGGTCTTACCTGTCTCTCGTACATTTCATTTGTACATAGAGTCTGGCCACTCTCCATTGACAAGCGTTTACTTCCTTGAAGGCGGGTACTCTGTTGAAGTTTAAAACTATTGGATCTGCCAAGAGTCACTCTGGATCTGCATAACCAATCGCTAACGCCTTTGATTCTCTCACATTAACTGTGCAGTCACACCACCTCAGTGTCAGTGATAAAACCTTGTGCATTCGGATTGTGATTTATTCACCTCGTGCATTCGGTTTTGTGATCGGAACGCGCTGCTCTCGTGGCGCATATCTCGTGCAATCATAACATGAATTGTATATGCTGTAAATAAAATGTCATATGCTTGGTATGATAAGAATACATGCTGCCTTAAATAACAGCCCAATTCAAATGTTTACGTGCTTTTCTTCTTTTATTTTTTGAGCGGTGATTAAATATTTTGCTCTTGTAAACACTTGCCAGCATTTAATGGAATACAAGTCTAGAAATGCATCCAAATTATAGCGCACGCAACCGCACGGTGCTCAGCAGGGGTCAAACAGGATACAAACAGTGAATTTTGAAGTAATATATTCTTGAAAACTCAGAGATGTGGATTCGGAGAGCAATTACATTACCACACGACCTGTTTGTCAAAAGCAGTAGGTAATTCAGCCTGGGGTTTTTTTCACCACTAACGGAGCGAGCTGAAAATACTTTTCCCAGACCACAACATTATGACCACCAACAAAACTCAGCAGTGATTGTTCTTGCTCCGTGTAACAGAGTTTGTTTGTTCAGGGAAGAAGGAGGCAGGAACCGGCGAACGTTTAACAACTTTTAATCAAATAATAAACACAAAATGATAGTAAAAGCGGCAGCCCCTCACGGACGACTGCCGCGCACATACATAATAAAACGTAAACAAAACAACTTAAAATCCAGGCCTGGTCCTCTCTCGTCCTTCACCAGTGTCGCTCGTCCTTATATGCCTCCGTGCTCCCTCATGAGAGGACTCGAGACCGGTGTTCATTCTCAATCACGCACACCATCTCGCTCGCTCGTCCACCTCGCCACACTCCGGCTTTAACTTCTGGACATTCGTCAGCGGTGCCACACACTCGCATCTTTCACCGCCGCCATTACTGAACTACAACTCAAACTAGCGCACGACATCAATGTCATCGCTCTCAGCCACTCCCTCTGTTCGCTGATTGGACCGGTAAAAAATTGTTCGGGAGAAAACCTAAGCATATACAGCAGTACCAGACGTAGTACTGAAGGAAAATGAAAATTGAGCGGAAGTACGTAGGAGGGCGGAGCCAGGCTAGGGTTGCACTGAATTACATATACCCCTTTTCCACCAAGGCAGTGCTAGAGCTAGATTGGAGCCAGAGCTAGTCCCAGTTCATAGTCGGTTCAACTGAGGAGCCTTCTAAGAAACACAAACACACCAGGCTTGTTTGAGATGCATCGGCGCTGCGCAGACCGATCCACGTATGATATTTTAAAAAACGCGCGAGTGAATCAAAAGCAGGAGTCGTGTGCTCTCGCTGGACTCGTTATCATACGGCGATCGGTCTCTGCACAGCACCGCTGCCAACAAGCCTTCCATCAACACTGCAAACGTTGCGTTACTATTGATTGACATGTCTTTACAATCCTACATCGGCATCAAAACACAACGAAAACACAGCGAATCCAACGCATTCATGCAGTTTGCCGTAATTTGTATGGACGGAGATTACAAACGAGCAGCAGCTGTTAGCTCCATTAGCTGCTATTTCAACAATGGCGGATCTCAAGTCTGTGTTCGTCTTGTTGACCCCGCCCCCAGCGCCTGACGTAATCGGTTCTTACTTCTAGCCCTGTTCCAGCCCAGCAATGTTTTGGTGCTACTTAAGAACCACTGTTCCTGGCTCGGAGCTGGGGCTTTGGGTGTGGAAACACAAAGAACCGATTTGAAACTAGGCTCTGGCTCCGAACTAGCACCAGCACTGCTTTGGTCGAAAAGGGGTAATATAGAATTTCCATCCATTCGAATGACACATAAATTTAATGTGATGCATATTTGTCAGTCATACATACATGAAACAGACCTAAATATCTTTGAGTGCAGTCATGTTAGAAAAAGCACTGAAATGTCTGTCATTGTTTTAGATGCAAAGTCAGAGATTGAGGCAGTGCTTACTGGTTTTCATGGTGGTCTGAGAGATCTGTGTGGATTAAGTGGTTCAAAAGATAAATTCCCTCTTTGTTCTCTTTTGGAGCAAATAAGCTGCTGCCCGGGGCAAAGCATGGCCTTTAACAGAAAAAGACGTTAATTGCTCGCAATTGTATTCACAAAAATAAAACTGGCTATTTTATATTAGAATGCAAGATGGCCCTCTATCAAGACTGTTAGATTGTTTATCTTTAAAAAAAGATCCATCCTCGATTCACAGTGTGATGGTATGAAATTGAATTGGAATGTCAGGATTTTGAAGGTCAACTTCAGCCAGAGGTCAAAGGGAGCCTAGCTGCAGCATTTTTTAAATGTTATCCTATGGACGTTGATGTACTTGAAAATGTGAGTCAGTCAGAGGTCATGTGGGTCTCTTTTATATGCTGCAAGTGGCAGCTGTAGCCAGTGGGGCTGTTATCTGACACGCTTCAGGCTTCTTTTATGAACTTCACCCTGCTTTATTGGGGAGTGTGCTCGCATGTGTTGTTTTTCACATCTAAATCACCCAAACTGACAGTGAAGTGTAAATGTGTATATGTGCAATTAAAAAGGATGTCTCATTTTTGCAGAAAAATGAGGAAACCTCATGAGTAGAGGAAACCTATTGTTTTACATCAAATTTGGATATTTTTTAAAAAATGTAATTAAATAAAAGGACACTTTCATGACTATGTTTCTTAACCCACTTAAGTACCCTTTTATAAAGTGCACTTACTTACTAATATCAGTACATTATAAATCATTGTTTTAATCAAAGTTTTACATGCTTTAAAGACATACACTTTTTGATGTGTTGACTAACATACTAAAGCACATGCAAAGTACTTGATTATAATTTCAACAATAGTGTGTTATTCAATATTACATGTTAAGTTAATACGGAACTTCATCATTACAAATGCAACTTCATCATTACAAATGTAATCACAAATATATTTAAATATAGGGTATTATAGAAGTGAGTTTTAATAGAAGTGACGTTTACGTATATTTTTAATACTTGTCAGTACATTCTGCAGTACACTAAGCAAATTTCAAAAACACTAGAAGTAATTATGAAATTGCATAAAGATATGCTTAAATCCTATTTAAGTGGGTCAAAAATCTTTCTTAAGTTAATTTAATTACATTTAATATAAATGTATAATACAATACATTGTCATTAAATTGAAATTGAAATTAAGTATATTGTTTTAAAGTATATTATCTTCATACTCTTTAAAAAATATGCTAAGGAGTACTTCTCTTTCACAAGGGCAAATTATTTTAACAACATAAAATTGCACACATTGGCCTGATTTCACAGACAGAGCTTAGATTAAGCCAGAATTAGGCCTTAATATAGAACATTTAGGTGGCTTTTATAAATGTGCATTGGTAAAATACATTACTGGTGTGAATCTTGAGATAAAACAATGGCAGAGACATATTTTAAGATATCTCGGTGCAAGTTGCTTTCTGTTAAAACAGCTCAAACATGCATTTTAGTCTGGGACTAGGTTTAAGCCTTGTCTGTGAAATTGAGGGATTGTGTTTAAGATTAAACATGTAAAAATGTTGTACAACACTCACATTTTTGAATCTAATATTACAAACAAAATTCGCTGCCAACACATAATAAGAGCTTGTGAAATCTTTCAGAGGTTTCAAATGGTCCAAAAATAGTCTTATGTGATAGATTTTAAACATATAGAAAGGGATCACAGTTCAGTCATTCATAATCTGTCGATGTAAACATATCTGCAGGATATGGCGATCAATCCTCTTCACCATGTTTTTAATTGTAAGCCAAGATAAACACAGAGGCCTTATCATAGGGTGAGGGTTTGTGCTTTGGAAGGAGTTGATTTCCTTCCAGCCAGCCAGAGGCTGATTATTAGGGCAAAGTCATCCTCCTCTGACATCTTTTCATATTCTTCTGAGGGGTAAAATGGAGAAGAAGAAAAAAACATCCCTTTCCTTTCAGGTTAAGGGGTGTCCACAGGAAGCTCTGTGTTTTCATATCAACCTGACCAGCCACTGCTCCTCTGACCCGAGGAATGTAAATGTGTTTAAATTTCCAGGAAGACCCCTGATCACAAAAACACCCAGTCGTTTGCCTGGATTCCACCCTCCTTTCCCTTTCAACCAGGACGTGGAGCAGGACACTCAGAGGTCTCTGATGTCAAAGAAACATTCCTCATGCGCTTCATACCACGCAACAATCATAATATCAGTCATCCTCGGCTGAGACAGAAGCTCACAGAGAACTTGGATGGCTGTCATGCTTTTTTGTGTGGGCAGTTATTTTTTTATCTCGCACATAAGCACTTCATCATCTACGGTGGAGATTCCCACCATTGTCCGCAGTTTTTCATGTGCTTTTATGGGAGTTATTTATCACATCCCTACTGTCTCTTGGACTGCTTACATGGAGGCTCAAACATATCTGCTTGAAACATAAATCCTGTTTGGCAATGTATTAAAGTCCTTTAAAGAGACAGTGTGCTGGCTGTTGTTATCATCACATTCGACACACCATGCTAACTTACTAGTTAGGATTTAGCATGTTCAATTAAAGAGCTATGAAGGCTTGTGTCTTGTTTTGACGTATGGTGAGTAGCAAAGTAGTGATGCTACTAACTCAACATCTTTCAGTAGCATGACAGTGTTTGCGATTTTCAAAACAGTGCAGTTTTTCTAGTAATTTTTGCTAACACTTAGCGGTGTAGCATGACAAAAATATATTGCTGTTCATTGTGTTGCATTGTATTTCCCTGTTGAACAAAATTAAATAAAAAATTAAAAAACAGCTCCAAGCCTGACTAGGGATGCTCATTTCGGTTAATTTCCACGACCAACAACCGCAGCTCATAATCCGATTATTAACCGTTAACTGATTATAATATTGAATTGGCATTAAATAAAAATACAATTGAGTATCTGTGACCCGTTAAAAAGACAAGTTTTTTCACAGGTTTATTTTACTGTGCAAACAGCAGCATACAGATCAACAACAGAACCTGGATTCACACATTATCACATTTTCACGCACCTGCAGCGTTTCTGACAACAGAGAAAAACAGAACAAAATATAAATAAAAAATAGGCCTATACACTTAATATTTTTCACTAAAATAATTACCAAATTAAGATGACAAAATGAAAATACACTGAATCTGTTTGAAGCTTTGAAGTTCCGGAATAGTTTTTTTCCGTCAAATAAAAATAGCAGGCCTACCTCAATCCACACCTTGTATGGTTTTTATTTTTTTTATATACAGAGATAAAGCCTGGCTAGAGTGGCCAGCCTCTGGAAGTGCCTTTCATTTGCTTTCCACCAGTCAGGAGCTTGTACTACTGCAGCTTCTGTATTTTGATAGAAAATCAAACCGCGTAGCATATTTTGCAAGTGACTTCGTCGCCCTTTCTGTCGAAATGGTCCGACACAGGAGGCCTACTTCTTTTCCATTGCTTCATTTTGCGAAATATGTCTGTGTAGAGACATATGGTTGCACGTGTCGACGCGCCCCATGAAATACAGCATTCTTTAACCATGCAGCAAAAAAAAAAAAAGGTTTAACTAATAGTATTAATCGGTTAATGGTTAAACAGTCAATATGAGCATCCCTAAGCCTGACCGTCTAAAGAAGTGGCCAAAACCCCTCTAAAACCAGCCTGCTAAACCAGCTAGACCAGCCAGTAAATATGTAGGCATGTATGCTTTTATATAAATACTTGATTTGGGGCCCTATTTTAATGATCTGAGCACATGTTCTGAAGCGCAGGTGCACATAGGGCATGTCCGAATCCACTTTTGCTAGTTTAACGATGGAAAAAAATGGTCGGCACGCCAGGCAGATGGTCCAAAGTTGTATAGTCTCTTAATGAGTCATGAGTGTGTTTTGGGCGTAACGTATGAACCAATCAGAGTCTCATCTCCCGTTCCCTTTAAAATCCAGTCCATGAATCTGCGAGTGAATCTTCTCCAGAGAGGAATCCTTTTATTTTTAATATTTAAAAATGTATGTGTGCTGCTGCGTGTCCCTGTGTGTAATAAGCAAAGTGTACACCTGCCTATAGGCGCACATTACTAAGGCACCCTTTAAATAACACAAAAAATACTGCAAAGAACGTTTTGTTGGTCAATGGCACAGTCGAAATAGCAATGTGCCTGAACACACCTCGTTTTCAGACCAGCACGTCCATGGGTGTTGAATTTTCTATTTAAACACTACGCTGGACGTGAAAATGATAACTGCGTCGGGGTGAAACTAGTCCTCGCGCCTGCCATTGCATTGCGCCGGGTGTATGATAGGGCCCTTGAAGTGTACAATCAACAACTAAAGTCGAAATGAATTCAAAATTGATTCTATTTACTTTATTAATGCACATTCCTGATCTTATTGTGCACATTTCATCAGTGCATGTTTTTCTAAAGGGAATAAATTGTTTGTCTTTGCAATCTTTGCAATTCTGGTGAATGCCCACATTTTATGAACCAATTAATTCCCTTTAGATAAAATCAAGTCCTGCCCTACATTTGTTTTTCTTATTGAATATCCTGTTTCACTTGGAAATGCATCACATTATAGAAGTAAAATGGTTTTTAAATGTGGTTCTGCATTTTCTTTTGCAATGTTTCTCCATCAGGGAAAACAGTGCAAGCCATTTATATCTGAAAATAAGACTGATCTCAGTTTTTCCCCTTATTTTCTGACTTGTTTTGCTAGTTGATGCTATGTGTGGGAACATGGCGTACGTTTATTAGTGCGCGCTTTGATCCGATAAAGTCTTACTGTCTGTCTGTCTCTGGCAGAGGAGTGAACAAACAGAGCGAGCACTGTGAGCGTGGGCCCGGCACATCTGACCGCCCTCCTCCACTCTTCCTCTTCCCTCTCCATGGGTGGGACTCCCTTAGGGATCCAGAGCCATACACACCATCTCTCATACTGAACATTATCATTGTTCCTCTAATCACACAAACCGTGAACTCTGACTTTTCTGGGTAGGGCCCACACGGCGAGTGGCGTGGAATCGGGGCTGAAGATCGTATCAGCCGCCATGCCGCAGATACTGAGGGAAAACATGTCAGTTTTGTTTCAGTTGGGCTTATGCCATATCTGATACGAAGCTGCCTCTTTGGACAGGAAATGAAAAATAACCCTGCAAAATACTTAAAAGCACTGATTAATAAAGTGAAAATTGCCATTGAAATCGACCTCGGTTGAAAAGGGCTTGTTTGTGCTCCAACCTATGCAGCAGTCTAAATAAAGTGAAGCATTTTAAGATCAACAAATCGTAATTCCTATTGGTGGTATGATATATTTTTAAAGTGCACTTTCCTGAAACACGCATGCCAAGGAAAGTGTTTAGATAGCCTGCTAAGTGCAGCTGAAAAGCTTCTTAACTCTGTCTACCCGGCGCACATAACCTCTATTCATCCTTGTAATTATGACTTCCCACCAGATCTGTTTGTCTGAAGCACCAGTTCAGTCAAATGGACGGAGAATCAATGCTAGGAATTTAATGTTCCTTCAGCAGGAAATGTGTTTGCATCAATGCGCATAGTGGGAAGTTGACACAGGGCTGCTGAAGGGATCTGTGTTTATGTTGCGGCCAGCTCAGCAGCGAGGCCAATATCGTCGTTGGGCTCCCCAAGCCACACCATGAGTCAGTTTTTCCACTCGATAGCCACTAAGAAAACAGATCTGCACTGCTGGACACAGATATGCAGAGAGCACAGGATGTGCTGCTGTGGAACATCCAGGGGATTTTTCTGTTTCCATTGGTATTGGCCTCATTGAATGTCCACAGTGCTTGTCTAATCACGCTGATCTAAAAGGATGAAGCTTCAGCATATTTGTTGGTGCATGATCTGCATTAAGTCGGAAATCTTCTAATTCACCCGAAAGTTTGCACAGTGCAGTTCCCAGTCTTGTGTGACCAGTTGTGAAGGATGCAGCAGATGCCGTAATGCTCCACTACTGTGACCCACAAACCTGAATCGATGATCTTACAAATCTCTTAAAATTGCCAAAAAAATTTAGCCTGGATGCCAGACGAACTTAGCCCCGCCCACAAAAAAATTTGCACGGGCAGTTCGGTCTGGACTCGATCCATAGAGAAGTAATTATGCCCGAACAGAAACTGTTCGGACCAATGAAATTGTCAGGGCGGGCTTTAGACGATGATGGACAGATGATAAACAGTAACGTAATCATCCACGTCATCAAAGGCGCTTGGGTTGAATTTGTTCTAATCCTAAACGGAGAACTTGTTCGTATATGCATTCACCTTTACTATTTCTCTCAGAAATGATGATCGTGTTGGTAAGTACTCTGTGTATCCTTCAATTCTTTTTTTACAACACCGTCAAAGATCGTTTACACTCATCTTTTTCTTCTAACCTTAGGCTACTTATTCCGGGCGTGCGTGCAGACAGGGTTGCCAAGTTTTTACAACAAAACCCGCCCAATACCGATTGCTACTCAAAACTAGCCAAAAACAAGCCCAATAGCTTTCCGGGTGGGGGGGGGGGTTCTCCGGGAAAATGGCATTTGGGGGGAAAATATGTGTTATTTTGGCTGGACTGCCTGCTAAATTTTGCATTCCTGGGTCTGTATATCACATAATTGGGGTCGCTTCAACCCGCGGACTTGGCAACACAGTGCAGTTGAGTTCTGTTGACATTTGACAACTAACGTTATGCGTCGCTCCGTTGCTCTGATTGGTTGTAGGTCTATCCAATTGAGGTCTTTCCTGGTTCGGTTTAAACACGCCCCATAATCACAGCCCAACGGAGCAGTATCAGACTCAAATTCTGACTAGAATTGAGTATGACGACGTCAGGCTAAAAAAATTTACTAATTTATACAAATATATGCTGGGTTAAGTGCCTTTTATCATTTCATCATCAATGGATCAATAACTGCTGCCATGATCAATATAATCTCTTTTAATAAAATGTAATTTACTGTGAAAATTCTGTCATCATAGTTCATCTAAATAGTTCACCCAGTAATGAAAAATCTGTCATTGTTTACTCACCGTTATGTTATTCCAAACCTGTATGACTACATTTCTTCTGTGGAATGAAGATTAAATATGTCTCTTTGCTATTTGTCCATACAATGAAAGTCAGTGGGGTCCAAAGTCTGACTTTCATTGTATCTAAACAGCTGAAACATTCTTCAAAATATAATATTTTATGTTCTGGAGAAGAAAGTCACACAGGTTCGGAAGGACATAGGGGTTGACATGATGGTTTTGGGGCAAACTGTCCCTTTTAATAGAAAGAACGTGTCTGTGCTAAAAACATTACAATAATTTATAGTTTCATAATATAAAATATGAAGGTAAACATATTTGACTTGTTGTCAGTGATGGAGCATTCATCCACATGACTGAAGTTTTAAATACCTCCTGTACTTATTTAATCCAGACATAACGCTTAAATAATATTCAAAGTGGAATTGATGTGGTGATGAGATGTTGTGCGGTAATGTCCTTGATCAAAATGTTTTGATGAACATATATCATATGACTGTTTTTACTGTATTTTTGATCTACACTCTAAAAAATGCTGGGTTAAAAACAACCCAAGGTGGGTTGAAAATGGACTAACCCAGCAATTGATTTGTTTTAACCCAGCGAATGGGTTGTTTTAAGCAAACATTTAACCCAACCGCTGGGTTAAAACGACCAATTCACTATAGGTTAAAACAACCTAATTGCTGGGTTAGTCCATTTTCAACCCAACTTGGGTTGTTTTTAACCCAGCATTTTTTTGCGCGTAATAAATGCAGACTTAGTTGAGCACAAGAGACTAAAACATTAAACATAAAAAAATCAAACAGCCTTGAAACTAGTCTAAACCTTCTAAAACTCAATTTAAATATCCCTGTCATAGTCAAAACCAGCACAGATGAATACAATTTGTTTCCCTCTGAAATGCCTCCAGCTCTTTAGTGAATTCACCCTTATAGTCACTTTGGATAAAAGCATCTGTTAAATGGCTACTTACTAGAAATACTCATTAGCAGAATGTTCCTGCTCTCTTTATCTGTACTGATTAGTCTCAGATGGTTGCTGTTTAAGGGTCCTAAGATTATAGCTCTCCTTAGAAAATGGTGTAAATCTTCACTAATTGTCATTGTGACAGCTTTAGCGAGAGTGTGTAAACAGAACTGCTCTGGCTCACGGACTGAGAGCATGTGTGACCCCCTCTGACTGCTCCAGGCGGATGAGAGCTCCTGGCTCGAGTGAGATAAGAGCAGAGAGACTCTGACTGAGACCCACTTCCTGTCCTAAAGCTCTAACTAAACAGTTTTATTGTCAGTCTGTGAGTCAATTGCCTGTCTTTTCTTCTCTCCCTTTCCTGTCTGCTTGCATGGCTGTGCTTTCACTAGAATCGCATTGCGATTCTTTTTCTGTATCTATCTAGTATTAAGGAATTGTATTGTTGATACTGTCGAAATTGTACTCCATTAAAAATGTCGGGCCTAAAACAAATCGTATTGACAATAAAAAAACAAAGTATGCACATTTAATCATACTGAAGTATTTAAAAGTAAAATGTTGTTTGAAATTGACAGACTTTGCTACTTTGTTTGATCATAATTTTCTCAATTACACTTCGCTCTAGGACAATCTAGACATTAAACTGAAACCAATATCCTTAAATTTGTTTAGTTTGTTTGCAATCTTATCTATTAATATACATAATTAATACTTCTGTTTTTGGTGACTGAGATGCCTCTTCACGAGAACTATACAGGGAGTGCAGAATTATTAGGCAAGTTGTATTTTTGAGGATTAATTTTACAACATTAATAATTAAACAACAACCATGTTCTCAATGAACACAAAAAACTCATTAATATCAAAGCTGAATATTTTTGGAAGTGGTTTTTAGTTTTAGCTATTTTAGGGGGATATCTGTGTGTGCAGGTGACTATTACTGTGCATAATTATTAGGCAACTTAACAAAAAACAAATTTATACCCATTTCAATTATTTATTTTTACCAGTGAAACCAATATAACATCTCAACATTCACAAATATACATTTCTGACATTCAAAAACCAAACAAAAACAAATCAGTGACCAATATAGCCACCTTTCTTTGCAAGGACACTCAAAAGCCTGCCATCCATGGATTCTGTCAGTGTTTTGATCTGTTCACCATCAACATTGCGTGCAGCAGCAACCACAGCCTCCCAGACACTGTTCAGAGAGGTGTACTGTTTTCCCTCCTTGTAAATCGCACATTTGATGATGGACCACAGGTTCTCAATGGGGTTCAGATCAGGTGAACAAGGAGGCCATATCATTAGATTTTCTTCTTTTATACCCTTTCTTGCCAGCCACGCTGTGGAGTACTTGGACGCGTGTGATGGAGCATTGTCCTGCATTAAAATCATGTTTTTCTTGAAGGATGCAGACTTCTTCCTGTACCACTGCTTGAAGAAGGTGTCTTCCAGAAACTGGCAGTAGGACTGGGAGTTGAGCTTGACTCCATCCTCAACCCGAAAAGGCCCCACAAGCTCATCTTTGATGATACCAGCCCAAACCAGTACTCCACCTCCACCTTGCTGGCGTCTGAGTCGGACTGGAGCTCTCTGCCCTTTACCAATCCAGCCACGGGCCCATCCATCTGGCCCATCAAGACTCACTCTCATTTCATCAGTCCATAAAACCTTAGAAAAATCAGTATTGAGATATTTCTTGGCCCAGTCTTGACGTTTCAGCTTGTGTGTCTTGTTCAGTGGTGGTCGACTTTCTGCCTTTCTTACCTTGGCCATGTCTCTGAGTATTGCACACCTTGTGCTTTTGGGCACTCCAGTGATGTTGCAGCTCTGAAATATGGCCAAACTGGTGGCAAGTGGCATCTTGGCAGCTGCACGCTTGACTTTTCTCAGTTCACGGGCAGTTATTTTGCGCCTTGGTTTTTCCACACGCTTCTTGTGACCCTGTTGACTATTTTGAATGAAACGCTTGATTGTTCGATGATCACGCTTCAGAAGCTTGGCTATTTTAAGACTGCTGCATCCCTCTGCAATATATCTCACTATTTTTGACTTTTCTGAGCCTGTCAAGTCCTTCTTTTGACCCATTTTGCCAAAGGAAAGGAAGTTGCCTAATAATTATGCACACCTGATATAGGGTGTTGATGTCATTAGACCACACCCCTTCTCATTACAGAGATGCACATCACCTAATATGCTTAATTGGTAGTAGGCTTTCCAGCCTATACAGTAAGACAACATGCATAACGAGGATGATGTGGTCAAAATACTCATTTGCCTAATAATTCTGCACTCCCTGTAGTTGCATCCAAATGCACTTTTCACTGAATTGGATGTGATTGGCTATAAAAGTTCATATTTGACATTTCCATGCATTTAGTAGACATTTTTAACCGCAAAATAATACTGAAGCTGTGTGAGAATGTACTTCTCAAATACTTCATCTCCCTGACTAAAACTTAATTTTGTTTTTGATATGTGAGTTTTGAATGTTTTGAGTTTCAATCTAAGATAGAAACACAAGTATTGAGGTCATTTCTACACGCTCTGCCAGCCTGCATTAAGATGACAGGAACCATTTTATCCTACTGTTTGAGTTAGTTTGCTTGAAGATGTTATCATCTAAAAATAACAGGGAGAGATGTTTGTTTTGACATCAGAAAAGAGCAAGGCTTTGTTTGCTTTCTCGAGCAAGTTTGCCATGAGATTGTTTTTCGTCCACACAGTGTGCGGAGGGCGGTGGAGAAATGTCCCGCTGTCAGCAGCAGCAGCATGGTTTGGCACAGAGGCACAAGTGATCTCACTTCAACGTCGAGGCCTTTCTGGTGGCAGGAGAGATGGGCTGATGTCAGGCAGGGTTCAAGCATGGCATTGAGCTCTGTTCTTCATCTGCTGCCAGGACACATGGTAATCACAGTGTTGGGTGTAATACTAAGTAATCTAATTACTGACATTGAATTACTTTTCCCTTGAAAAAGTAGGAATTACTCTTAGTTTTTCTGTAATTGAATTACTGTTCTGAATACTGCATAGACTATAGAACAATTCTTTATAAAACAACAGTGGATTTAACATCAACATGTAATGTAAAAAATGTATGTTTTTAATGTAAACTTCTTCCTTTACACACTTTGGTCAGTTTAAGAATAATGTATGCACTATTGTTTATTTGAAAGAATCCAAAAATGTAGTTTTGTGCCTTGTATTGTTCAACTGTCGAGGTTGATATTACATTTAAAAAGTAGTTAGTAATAAGTAATCCATTACTTTTTAGAGAGAGTAATTCGTACAGAAATCTAATTACACAGTTGAAGATGTAATTAGTAGCCAGTTATTAATTACTTTTTTTAGAGTATCTTACCCAACGCTGGCACGGGAACAGTGCCATGTATCAGTAAACATAAGCATTACAGCTTTATAAGATGTGACTGTAGTGATAGCCATTTTAGACAGGCAATAGATGCTATTTACGCTAAGTTTAAATAGTGATATATGCTATTTACACCGTTTAAATATACAACTCGATTATATTTACATTAAGTGAAAATAACATTTTCTTAGCGATAGATGATATTTACACTAAGTGCAAATAGTTGTAGATGCTATTTACTAAGTGAAATAGCATACTAAGTGAAAATAGTGATATATATTCTATTTACACCATGTAAAAGTAGTTCTTTGCAATATGTGTAAATGGTAATTACATGCAATTTATACTTTATTTTAACACATACATACTATTTGCACCTCAGTATTGTTGTACATTAACAGTATGCAATAATAACATAGAGTGTAAATGATTATATTTATTAAAATTATTAAATGGATGCCGCCTTAATGGGACAAAGCCTTCCCTACACCTAATCCTACCCAATAAATGCTTTTATTATTATTAAATGTAATTTCTTTAGGCACTTTATTTCCACTTTTAGAACATTTTCTTAATTTTTATTGAAAGTAAATGCCTTTCCGATGTGATGTGTGATGGGAAAAGGGAGAAGAGCGAGCTCGCCAAAAGGTGGATTCGAACCCCAGCTGATCGCATCAAAACCAAGATCCTTTAGCCTTATGCACTACTAGTGCATAAGGCACTAGCCACTGAAGACATTGAAAAACACATATTTTTAATGTTTTTTTTTTTAATCTTGTTTGGCCCAACCAGGCATTGTTAGGAGGAGCTAGTGTGAAGAATAGCACTTGCCAACCAGGCACACTATTTGCACTTGGTGTAAATAAACACTGTCATCGAAACTATGTCTCAGAGAATAAGCCAGTTTAACAACCACTATATCACAGTCCTCATTGCAGTTGAATTTTCATCCTCTGTTTGAATAGATCCACAGGGATGCATTGTTTTGATTCAAAGTCTTACTGCGAAATTCTGCTGAATAGACCTTTACTTAGCCAAAGATATTAAAAGCTGACAGAACTAGTTACACATCAGCATCTGTTTATTTCATTCCTGGCACAAAGTAATGATCGTGTGAATGGGAGAATCTGCTGATCTGAAAACTCATTCTAATGTAGATGAGATACAATGGCACATTTACAAATCAATATAGTGCATAGTGAGCATTTGATTGATTATATCTTAAAGTATCTGAGATGCGATTGCTGATATCAAGATTTCTTGGCTTTCCAAGATGGGAAGTAGACCTATAATGTAAAGTAAGGTGGAGAGTTGCAGAAAAGGGTCTTCTCTTGAGACCTTTAGATAAGAGGTGGGACAAAGCTCTGGGTTCCAGTTTCCTAAGAAACTTTCCTCTTTGTTTGCTTAGATGTTTGATTTTATGAGGCCAGTGTGTATTGCTAATGGCAGTTTTAGCTACCTGTTATTGTCTCCCTTTCATTGAAGTAGCCTGCAATAAAATATGCATTACATTTTTAATTTGAGGTACAAGAATTAAAAGATCAAAGACTAGATTATTGGTAAAATAAGAATTTTTACTGGAAAATGTAATCTGAACAAGTAACATGTCGGCCACTGTTGTTCTGACCAACTGAGAAAAAATCAAGTGGTTATTATTCTATACTAACTTGCGTCAGAGCGTGCGATTCAATGGGCATGATCATCAAACAGTCTACAAACATGTCGTACCCAAGTTTATTAGATCCATGTCGTAAAGTATGATTTGTAATGATCTTACAGGATTGCCAAAATCGCACAGTCTGTAGCAGGCATAAGAGCAAATGACAAAATTAATTCCAGTCCACAAGAATTTTGCAAAAAAGTGCCAATTTTGTTACAAAACCAACTAAGTTAGTGCAAAATACAGATTTTTCTCTTTATAAACCAATAAAACAAGTCCTACAAATGGTCTCTGTTAACAGGCAGTACCTTTCAGAGGTACTTCGCTCCACCTGTCACATGATTCATTTGTTCTCAGTAACGGTATTGTGCCCCAGGTGCTCTCAAGATCCCCCTCAGCACATTGAAAGCATTGGAATCACCTTTGTTTCCTCTTAGCCGCTTCTCTTTTGTCGAAGAACAATGAGCGTCTTTGTTTGGCAAACCTACATTGCAGATTAAAGACTAACACACTGATTAGCACTGTTATCAGGAGGTCCCGTGAATAAAACCTCCCTCGGAAGCTGCTGGAAATTACTCTCTCAGCATTGCACTGGTGCTGTGTTACAGAAGAATAACACTGTAAATCATTCAAGAGAGATACACACCCAATAAAACTGAGGGTCAGATATTCTGTGTGTTGGCAGTTTATGTGAAAGTTTACTTGATTGCTATTTAATATCCTAAGGGGACCCTTGTTTCGGCACATTCCAGGCCGGGTCAGTCACATTCCATGTGTGGATTTAAGTCAGTGGGGGGAGTGCAGGGATTTGGGACAGTGCCTGTGTTTGGACTGATAAGGGCGAGTGTTGAGGCGTGATGTGTCTCTATGTCATATCTCTTTTAAAGCTTACGAGTCCATTGCAATGCAGAAAATAATCAGCCTTTTATTTAATTAAATTGCAATTAATTAAATAGCAAAAAGTTACTTTTTCTATAGACTAGTTAGCTAATAAACTCTTTAGAAAGTGTGTGTCATTATTAAACAGTGCATTAATTTAATCAAAATGACTTCATGGTGCATTATGTATGCCGAAAGTATTCTAAAAAAATTAGTCCGGGACCTAAGGGTAATTCACATGCTCCGATATTGTAGCTTGTGTTTGGGTGACCTGAGTTCGAACCCAGCTAGAGTCATTCCCTGATCTCACCCCTTCATTCTCCCCATCCTTTCCTGTAACTGTCCAATCAAAAAGGCAAAAGCCCCGAAATTAAAACAAATAAATAAACCGGTGGTCATGTTGAGACAACTAATTGCTATATCAACAGAACATATGGATCCATGTCTATGCATACACATTCAAATGTACGTATATGTCTGCTTTTGCTTTAGATTTTACAGTAGACATCAAGTGGTGACCCTACACAGGACCAAAATATAAAAGTAAACGAAAACATTCATAAAACCAAGCATAAAAATGTATGAACCCTTGTGAAAATGAAAATTGTATCGAATGTGCAAAAAATATTTTCAGATATAATATTAATTAAATAAAAGAACACTTAATTATACTTAAAGAGAATACACTTTCAAGACATACTTAAGTACACTTTGTAATAATGTCAAATTTGAAAAGTTTTAATTTAAAGTACAATTTTAATTTAATTAAATAGAAATTGTATTAATCTTTTTGACGTGATTTCCACTGAAACAGGAAGACAAGACGGGACATAACAAACAGCTCCTCCCATTTTTTAAAATAGCCAATTGCATTTCGTTTATATCACAGACAGTTCGGCCAGAGCCGTTGAGCTCAGTAAAGCCTCAGTTCCCCCCTAATCTCTAAGAGTTTCTCCTCCTAATCTCCTCATTTCTTTAATATATAGCATTCTGGGCAGAATTCAAATGGGTTTGATATGTTTTCTGGTCTGCGTCAACTTGCGCATATGATCCGCATTATGTTCCATTCACCATGTAGAAAATAGTAAATGTGTGAATAAGTGATAGATTTCAGCCGCAGCTACAGCATCTATTTATAATTTACAATCTAGAGAGCATTTGATTGGACAGAAAGTCTGATGAGAAGTTGTAGAGTGATATCATCAAAGTCCATATTGGCAAAAAGTGAGAGACTGTAAGTTTTGAATGCTAAATGCTAATTTTGTCATTGTTTTGGTGCACACTAGCTTATAGTGAGCAGTAAGACTAACATATTCATGCTAAAAGCCAAAAAACATATAATTTGTTGTGTGTTATTTGATATTGCATAAGTTATTATAAAATATTTTACATTTACTACATTTCTAATTACCGGTAATCATTACAAATAGGCCTACATGACATTTCAATGATAAATGTGCACATATCAAAAACAATAAAAGTATGGAATTACACATAAAGATGTACTTCAGCTCTAGTTTAATGGGTCAAAAGATTGGATATTTTTTCCATAATAAGTATTATTTTTAAAAGTATGCTAAAGTATACTTCTTTTTAGGGGGGTTATAGTGACCTCATGTCCAACAGTATGCAAAAAGACATGTAAACGTGGAAAAGGAAAATTAACCATTTTGGTTTGTTGGGTATTTTTCGTGGTTTCATACTCTGTGCAGCCCAAGGGCGGTCAGCAAAAGCCACATTTTAACCTTGCTGCAAGGCATTTTTAAAGTCATTTTCTTTTTACCTTGTACATACCTTTCCGTGTCTAATTTGGCTGCTCAATTTGCACCAAAAATGCGTTATCCTAAAAATTTGTATCTTAATCCACGATAATTTGGTCGCATTTTATTTTTTGCAATTGGCTGCTAGCCATTTTTGGATCACAACCAACCAGGTATAAAGCACTGTTCAGGAATGAACCCTCACATTCGAAAATGCAATTTGCATGTCTCTTCATAGATAACTGACCCTCAAAGGTCTCTATCACATCTCTGTGCATTGGTGGTGATTTTAATGGTCGGGTGTAATGGGGAGACTGCATTGATTGCAGAGCCGTTCCCAGGGTCCATCTCTCCAGGGAGAGATCTGGATTGTTGTGTGGAACTCTCCACCATCATTACAGCCAATGAGATGCACAATAGGTCAGGGAGATGAGATAACATTGTCTGCTGGGGAGCCGCAGGTGGGAAGCTCAACAGGGCATTATTAGGTGTCCTGGTCTCAGGGTATAGCATTGCTCTTAGCCTCAAGGGCTCTGCCCCACCATCTGCCATGACTCTCTCTCTCTCTCTCTCTCTCTCTCTCTCTCTCTCTCTCTCTCTCTCTCTCTCTCTCCCTCTCTTTCCCTTTCCCTCCGTCCCTCGCTCTTGATCGTGCACATGCTCGGTGCACATCTGCAATCTATGTTCCATTGGTCACTCTGAGTAAAAAGTATGACAAATTTACACTTGCTGCTTCTGTCATCAAGCTGTACACACACAAAAAAAAAAGAAGTTAAAGAGAGGTCTATAAGCTCTGTTCATTTCCTGCATCCAAATACTTCTGGTTTTCCAGAGCCTCTCCCTTTTCTGAACCTGGTCTATCTCTTATGATTTTCGTTCATTGAAACAATTGCTGTCCGTCAAATAACAAAGGAACAGCGACAACATCAGAACAGTAGATGACAAAGGAAGTTGTAAGTGATATCGCCACATAAAGCCTCTCATTGCAGTTTGACCCGTTTCCGCAATTGTTCCCTTTGTGGCTCTTTTGAATGTAAAACAGTTGGAAAACATAGAGTGATTGTGTCTGTTCTCAAGTTACCTCTGATTAAGTTACAAAAATAAGATCCTAAAAGAACTTCAGACACAACAGTTTCACAAGAATTATTATTCTTTTCGATTAGCACCATGTAGCCATGTTGTTAAGAGAGAAGAAAAGTCTTCACCTCTGCATATTTCCTTATTTTAATTGTAAATGTTCTGTAAACACTATAAACACCAGGCAGCTTTCAAAAAGAGCTCTTGAATGGCTGAATAATTGTCTGATTGGTAATCAATTAGTAGGGAAAAGGAAGCACTGTTACAAGTAAAAGACCATTATAGAAGAATGCAAACAAAAGGATGTGGGAATGTGTGGAAGAGGACGCTTTCATGGCCAAATTTACATTCAAATGACTAACAGGGTGAAGACAAGAAAGCACCTGGAAACATCAGAGGAACTCCATATCTGTCAGTCATACCTTTCAACAGGTTAAATAAATAAATTAAAATGTCAAAGTAAATTAGGGTTTAAGGATCACCAGTTGGGCACAGAAAGCCTAAGGGGAAAAAATATATTTTGTCAAAATGAATAGTGAATGCATATATTATAATGCATACTGTATATACATTAGAAAATGCGATATTCAAATGAAACTACTACTACTACTACTACTAATACTAATAAAAATAGTACAAAGTAAATGTTTTCCAGATATTATTTCCTTGATTTCTTTTGTCTTTAGTACAGGGTAAAAAAAAGAGCTAATCATTTAATTTAGCAAACAATCACACTTATACACTACTAACATTTTGGGGTTGGTATGTTTTTTTTTATATATTATGCTCACCAAGGCTGCTTTATTTGAATGTATTTTAAAATGTAATATACTGTATTCCTGTGATGTTAACGCTGAATTTCCAGCATCATTTTTCCAGTCTTCAGTGTCACATGATCCTTCAGAAATCAGGGCTGCTTTCAGCCCCGACAGAACATTTTTTAAATGGAAACAGTGCTGCGTTGAACACCCTGTTCTAATAACGCAAGAGTTGCAACTGTGGCAGCTGAGAAGGCCATTCTTTGTTTTCTTTTTGAAGAATTTTCGGAGCCTGATGAAATCGGTATAAATACACTATAAAACTATAAAACTCTTATGACAAACATGCCGTCTAATATCTTCAATTGTTGCGTATACCGAGCTGCAGCAGACACATTTGTAAACGACTTTACTTGGACCCATTGTGAGAGCTGTCTCTTTAATACCGCGTGGTTTATATACATGTTGCTGCTGATTGGGCTGACATTTTTGACACACCCACCGAACAATAGAAAACGTATCTCAAACCCCGTTGCACAACGTTTCCAGGAAACATGTCGTTCAACCCGGAAACCATATAGCAAAACGTTGTGCACTGGTTTGAGCTTGAACGTGCCCCAGTTTAATATGATGATTTGCTACTCAATAAACATTTCTTATTTTTATCAAAATTGAAAACAATTCTGCTGCTTAATATTTTTGCGGAACCCGCAATATATTTTCTCAGTATTAATTAATGAATAAAGTTCAATAGAACAGCATTTATTTGAAATAGAATTCTTGGCCCCACTTTATAGGTGGCCTTAACTACTATGTACTTACATTTAAAAAAAAGTACAAAGTACAATGTAATTGTGTTCATATTGTAATGCGAAACACTTTTGCTGATATTGAGGTGGGATACGGGTAAAGTTAGGGACAGGTGTGGCGGGATGGGTAAGTTTAAGGGTAGGGTTAGGTGTAAGGGAAGTGTCAACAGTGTTTTAAATACAGTTCTAATTACATGCAGGTTTTTTTTTATTTTTTATGTAAGTGCAATGTAAAACCATGTATGTACATGTATCAAATTATTAATTAAAATGTTAGTATATAGTAGTTAAGGCCACCTAATCTAAAGTGGGTTCGAAATCTTCTGTTACATTATAAATTACTTTACTGTTGCTATGCGTTAAATTGATCAAAAGCAACAGTAAAGTCATTTATATATAAGTTTTTATATATATATATATATATATATATATATATATATATATATATATATATATATATATATATATATATATATATATATATATATATATATATATATATATATATAGTGAGGAAAATAAGTATTTGAACACCCTGCTATTTTGCAAGTTCTCCCACTTGGAAATCATGGAGGGGTCTGAAATTGTCATCGTAGGTGCATGTCCACTGTGAGAGACATAATCTAAAAATATATATATATATACAATAAACAATATATGATTTTTTTAACTATTTATTTGTATGATACAGCTGCAAATAAGTATTTGAACACCTGTCTATCAGCTAGAATTCTGACCCTCAAAGACCTGTTAGTCTGCCTTTAAAATGTCCACCTCCACTCCATTTATTATCCTAAATTAGATGCACCTGTTTGAGGTCGTTAGCTGCATAAAGACACCTGTCCACCCCATACAATCAGTAAGAATCCAACTACTAACATGGCCAAGACCAAAGAGCTGTCCAAAGACACTAGAGACAAAATTGTAGACCTCCACAAGGCTGGAAAGGGCTATGAGGAAATTGCCAAGCAGCTTGGTGAAAAAGGTCCACTGTTGGAGCAATCATTAGAAAATGGAAGAAGCTAAACATGACTGTCAATCTCCCTCGGACTGGGGCTCCATGCAAGATCTCACCTCGTGGGGTCTCAATGATCCTAAGAAAGGTGAGAAATCAGCCCAGAACTACACGGGAGGAGCTGGTCAATGACCTGAAAAGAGCTGGGACCACCGTTTCCAAGGTTACTGTTGGTAATACACTAAGACGTCATGGTTTGAAATCATGCATGGCACGGAAGGTTCCCCTGCTTAAACCAGCACGTCAACCAGCATGTCAAGGCCCGTCTTAAGTTTGCCAATCACCATTTGGATGATCCAGAGGAGTCAGGGGAGAAAGTCATGTGGTCAGATGAGACCAAAATATAACTTTTTGGTCATAATTCCACTAAACGTGTTTGGAGGAAGAAGAATGACGAGTACCATCCTAAGAACACTCCTAAGAACACCATCCCTACTGTGAAGCATGGGGGTGGTAGCATCATGCTTTGGAGGTGTTTTTCGGCACATGGGACAGGGAGACTGCACTGTATTAAGGAGAGGATGACCGGGGCCATGTATTGCGAGATTTTGGGGAACAACCTCCTTCCCTCAGTTAGAGCATTGAAGATGGGTCGAGGCTGGGTCTTCCAACATGACAATGACCCGAAGCACACAGCCAGGATAACCAAGGAGAGGCTCTGTAAGAAGCATATTAAGGTTCTGGCGTGACCTAGCCAGTCTCCAGACCTAAACCCAATAGAGAATCTTTGGAGGGAGCTCAAACTCCGTGTTTCTCAGCGACAGGCCAGAAACCTGACTGATCTAGAGAAGATCTGTGTGGAGGAGTGGGCCAAAATCCCTCCTGCAGTGTGTGCAAACCTGGTAAAAATCTACAGGAAACGTTTGACCTCTGTAATTGCAAACAAAGGCTACTGTACCAAATATTAACATTGATTTTCTCAGGTGTTCAAATACTTATTTGCAGCTGTATCATACAAATAAATACTTATTTTCTGTATCTATATTATAATCTCTGAGCTCCGCCATAACTTCTGCTAAGTGAGGTCAAATATGAGCGTGGTCATCGATATATCGATCGTAGATGCCTCATTCTACTGATCCGTGCAGGTGCTAATGAGGCATCTACGTATACATCTATGACCACGCATGTATTTGACCTCACTTAGCGGAAGTTATGGCAGAGCTCAGAGATGATCACGTTCGTCTGATAAGAGGTAAAATAATAGCATAAATACTGCTCGGTTTCTCACAGAAACTGATCGTTTCGCTAGATAAGACCCTTATTCATCGTCTGGTATCGTTTAAAGCCCTTTGAAGCTTTACTGAAACTGTCATTTGGATCTTGAACTGTTTGGAGCCCATTGATGTCCATTATATGGAGAAATATCCTGGAATATTTTCATCAAAAACCTTCATTTCTTTTTGACTGCAGAAAGAAAGACATTGACATCTTGGATGACATGGGGGTGAGTAAATTATCAGCAAAAGTTTATTTAAAAGTGAACCAATCCTTTAAATACTATGTACTTACATCAAAAAATAAGTACAATGTACTTACTGTGTTCAAATTGTATTGCAAAACACTTTTGCTGATATTGAGGTGGGATACGGGTAGGGTTAGGGACAGATGTGGTGGTATGGGTAAGTTTAAGGGTAGGGTTAGGTGTAAGGGAAGTGTCAACAGTGTAATTACAAATGTAACTACAGAAATTAATTACAGATGTAATTACATGCAGGTAATTTTTTTAAATGTAAGTACAATGTAAAAACATGTATGTACACAATAAGTGCATTGTATCAAATGGTTAATTAAAATGTTAGTACATAGTATTTAAGGCCACCTACTATAAAGTGGGTCCTTCTATATATATATATTATATATATAACTTACTAACCCCAAACTTTTGTAGTGTTTTTGTACATCTAAATACATAGCTTCCTTCATATTTTAGGAAGGTATCTTCATATTTTGCTTCAAAAAGATTGAAAACCCCTAAAATACTGTAGTTGAGCCTTTGCTATGCTTGAGATGATGGTGGTTTTCATCTCCAGTTTTGGTGTATGGATCAAATTATCCTGGGTGTCACTCAGTATAATTTGTGGCGCATCCTGCACAAGCTTTTTCTTTATGGTAGAACGGCTGGTCAGAGCAGGAATCTGTCAACGGACTGCTTTGTACACATTGTGCCCAGACCTCTAGACCTGGCCATCCTTTGATCTGAGGCCAAGGTGTCAAATCAGAGATGATTCCTCTAACACACGTGTGGACCATCACTCCAGACATGACACACACAAGCAGAACTTCAGGGCTATTGAATTAAGGCTTGCCGTCTGGCCTGCAGGCTTCAGAGCACGAGGGTCATTATCTCCATGTGGACAATCACAACAAAACAGCTTCGAAGAAATGCAAAAACCACCGTGGGACCTTTACGACTTGATGGTCACATGGTGACTTTACTTTAAAACTGGCAAAACACTGTCTTCTGATGTGTCGTAATGATTGTACCTTTTGAAGATCTCACATAACAGCTGTAAGAGCTCTTACCTGTTTTGACTTTCAACAGGCTCTGCGCATTTTTCTGGTTCTCAGTCAATTTTCCCTGTTTTATAAACATCCAAGAAGTGCAGACTTGCTGTCTACAAGACCAAAATTAGGTTATACTTTATTTTAAGGTGTCCTTGTGCAGAGTAATATTAATTAACAACATTTACTTACTATAGGGTTAGAGTTTGGTTTAGGGTTAGTTGTGGTTAATTATGCATAGTTATTACTATAGTAAGTACATGTGTGTGTAACAAGGACTCTGTAAAACAAAGTGTTACCCAAAATTGTGCAACAAACTGGTAGCAGGGATGCATCTGTGAAAATACTCAAAAATTATTAAAGCAACTCACCTCATGCTCCCACATATGGTATATTCGTCAGTAACAGACACCTCGAACCTGATCTGTGACCTCTGAACCCTGGATAACATGCTTAGAAATGCTAATTATCAACATATTCCACATTTGAACCACATCGCCATATATCCTGAGAGTGTTCTCGGCTTCTTTCCATTCATTAATCTTGCAAACATGTCTGATGGCAAGACGTCTGCAGTGCCTGGTTGTCTTCGGCATATCTGCTGTCTTGTTTTGAAAGGGTGAAATGGATAAGCGGCTAGCCGCATTAGCAGTGGATGCAAGAGATGCGCTTGTACACGTCCAAAAGGCTAATGATTTTAGCAGATGACCCCCCTCTGGTCCTCAACACAGCCCTATGCCCCCAGAAGACCTCCAATTTCATGATTTACGCACGTCTGGTAAACAAAACGGCTCAACACGGGCTAAATCAGCACAGCACATTAGCGTAGGAATGACACTGCACAGACTATAAACATAGCTGTTATTTATATAAAGAACTCTTAATACATTGTTCTTTATCATAATCTAATAATAATAATACACAAAATAACTCATTTTAATACACATAGTTGTGATCATAAATTTTGATTGGATGAGCTGTATTTGAGCCTACTCTAAATGTTCATTCTGTTTACAATTCGGCATACACGTTTCCATACCACTCGCAGTAATGAAAGATGTTAATCATTTTAACAAAGTAAGAGCGATCATATAAATTGCATTTTATTTTTTTATTTAGCACTGTCCTGAATAAGCCATTTCACATAACAGATGGTTTATTTATGTAAATTCGGTTATTATTTTGTCTTGTGGACTTATGTAAACATCTGTTATGTGAAACGGCTTATTCAGGACAGCATTATTTGAATAAAAATATAACATACATTTTTACAATCCCTCTTATTTTGTTAAAATCTTACATATTCTGCAAGAGGTATGTAAACCTAGCAGAAATGAATAGTTCAGCCATGAAACTCGATTCGAATGGTTGTTTCAATGCCAGTCAAATTCACACATCCATTACCACATGCACTTTTTAATCATGGCACGCCCAAACTAATACACAAAGTCTGTGCACTAAACTTATTCTAGCCCTCCTCCTCCCTAGCACCACCTGCCTAGATCTGCTATGTGTGATCTGATATATATATATATATATATATATATATATATATATATATATATATATATATATATATATATATATATATTAGTGGTGGGCATAGATACAATTTTTTTATCTAGATTAGTTCCAAAATGGCTAATTTCGATTCTGCCGAAGCATTCAGAATATGTGTGCTCGTAAGTGATCGTTTGTCTTTTTGTTTGAATAATAAATAACTTCTGTCCCTTTAAGACCTGACGCACGCATATCCAAACACTGTTCCTGTGAGCTGGTTACAACTGTGTTTACATTAAAACTCACCAAGATGGGCATTGAAACATTTTTGAGTGTATTTGACCATTAATAAACTGGAAAAAGGAGCTAATTTTTGCACTTGTATGTCAGAGGCGGCTTTATTACGGTATGTGTGTGTGCGCTTCAGATGTGAGCGCGATCTGCGGGAATTAGTAGAATTTCAGACCGGTCACACCAATACTAACAAAAGTCCAGCAGAACACCCGTTCGCCATGTTCAGAGGATTAAACGGACTGAATGAGAGGAGGCGGTGCGTGTCACTCGCTGTCGGTCGGAGAGGAGAGCGCAGCTGATATCGATACTGTAGAAAATGAGTATTGTATCGTTTCAGATATTTCAGTATCGATACATAGCGAAATATGGATATTTTTGACAACACTAGTAGGCATACACACAGGTTCGAAGACTCGTTCTCTCGACCTCTACAGTGCAATTCGGCTAGGTGTACATCCGCGCTAAAATATCAAGGTGAAAGTCATCATAGCTTGCGTAGTATAGACCCAGCTCCCAACCCAACTTTGAGAATAGATTAACGGCGATATTTTTTTTTATCGCCCGATAAGAGTCTCGCGTTAACGCAGCACGTTAACGCTGATAACGGCCCACCACTAATATATATATATATATGTATGTGTCCTCTTTCAGCAGGATAATGTGCCCCGCCACAAAGCAAAAATGCTTCAGGAATAATTTTGAGTTTAAGGTGTTGACTTGGCCTCCAAATTCCCCAGATCTCAATCCAATCGAGCATCTGTGGGATGAGCTGAACAAACAAGTCCAATCCATGGAGGCCTCTCAATTTACAGGACTTAAAGAATCTGCTGCTAACATCTTGGTGCCAGATACCACAGCATACCTTCAGGGGTCTAGTGGAGTCCAGTGTGTGTGTGTGTAAATGTAGAAGATCAGATGGCTCATTGTAGTCCAAGATTGGCTGTAGGAATTGACTGAAGAGACAATATCTTCAGACAGCAGAGACAGACGTCCGCTGTTTTTGGACACAGAACAAGTCGACCTGTCAGGTTTAAGAGGCCTTATCTTATCAAAGAACTTAAAATAGAGAGCCAGGCGACACTACTGTCTTGATGGGCGTGAAATGTCACAAGCACAGCGTTATGTGCTACACGTGTGGCTGGGAGTCCTTAAAAAAAATGATACTACTTTTTGAGGTTTATTTCACAGTTCAGTTGTAGTATTGCCACACTTTACATTTTGCTGCATTATGCAACAATTCATTAATGAAGTACAAATTTAATTACTCAATGGAGGTTTAATCCATATTGTCTTTGTTAAATTAAGCCATTTAAATCATTTCCATTTGATTTGAATCTATCCAAATTTAATACAAATCAAATCTATATGTTACATTATCAAAACATCCTCACGTCCTTGACATTTACCTTTCCTTCATTTTGGTGAAGGCAGCTCATGTTTATGGGGTGAACGTGATTTACAATATGTTTGTTTATTATGGAACAACATTCCAATCAACCAATCAGACCAATCAGATTTGAGGAACATACAGTTCATGTCAAGTTTAAACTTACAACCAGGGTTAGGGGCTTCTACATCAGTGTTATTCACCTATAATTTCCCTCTGATTTTAGAGATAAGTACAGGGATGTTGTTCCAGGATCAACAAAATATGTTGATCCAGGAACAAGTCTTACTTGGCAAAATCACAATGTCTGCTGTTTGCTGTCCCGGTGCTCTAGCACCTGTAAATGTCATTCATTTGGCAGTTCTGCCATGGTTTGTATGCGTCTGAGTTCTTTAAAAATAAATAGACAGAATAAACAGAACGTGGGCCACAAACCACTGGTCCTTGCTCCTGTAGGAGCCCTGCTGGGCACCATAAGGCCTCTGTTTTGTTTGCTGCCATTTCGTTCTCTGAGATGAGCCCATTAAAAGCTGAGTAAACAGAGAGCAGCCCCCCTTTACTAACAACTCACTCACTAATACACAGATTGTCAAATGGGCAGAATTATGAGCAGGATACCAGCTCAACGCTTCAGTGCAGAGCTGGACTGGTAATTATGGTACGTGCTGCATTAGTGCTCAGTGTCAGCGTTATGACAAGAGTGTGGTGGTTCTGGGTTTCTGTGAGGACAGGAGAGAGCTATGGTTTCTAAAGGAAAGAGGCCAGTCCTAATGATCCTAATGTTTCCTCTTGCCTGAGACAGCAGTCTAATAGGAGTAGACCAGAGGGCAGGTGACATGCTTCTTATTGATGGGCCGTTTAGTTCAGGACCTTCATGTACTGCTTTACCTTTTGGGAACTGCATGACACAAATGTTTTTCCTCTCTTACAAAAGGCTCTTGCAAACGTTCCGAGCACTTACAGAGCACTGACAGTTGTCCTGGTTTTATTTAGTTTTAATTTTATTTTGCTTGAATTCTTCTTCTCTTCTTTTCTCTTTTCACTGTTCTCACACTTCTCTTATCAATTTGTTTTAATTATTTTTTCATCGTCTCTTCTTGCCCTTTTTCGTCTCATCCCATCTCTTTGCATATTCTCGTCTTGTGTCTTCTCTTCTCACCCTTTCTCCTCTTCTCATCTCGCCCTTTCTCCTCTTCTTGTCTCGCGCTTTCTCCTCTTCTTGTATCGCCCTTCCTCATCTCATCCTATCTCTTTGCATATTCTCATCTCTTCTCGTCTCACCCTTTCTCCTCTTCTCGGCTCGCCCTTTCTCCTCTTCTCGTCTCACCCTTTCTCCTCTTCTTGTCTTGCCCTTTCTCCTCTTCTTGTCTTGCCCTTTCTCCTCTTCTTCTCTCGCCCTTTCTCCTCTTCTTGTCTCACCCTTTCTCCTCTTCTTGTCTTGCCCTTTCTCCTCTTCTTTTCTCGCCCTTTCTCCTCTTCTCGTCTCACCCTTTCTCCTCTTCTTGTCTCGCCCTTTCTCCTCTTCTTCTCTCGCCCTTTCTCCTCTTCTTGTCTCACCCTTTCTCCTCTTCTTGTCTCGCCCTTTCTCCTCTTCTTCTCTCGCCCTTTCTCCTCTTCTTCTCTCGCCCTTTCTCCTCTTCTTCTCTCGCCCTTTCTCCTCTTCTTGTCTCGCCCTTTCTCCTCTTCTTCTCTCGCCCTTTCTCCTCTTCTTGTCTCGCCCTTTCTCGTCTCATCCTATCTCTTTGCATATTCTTGTCTCTTCTCGTCTCCCCCTTTCTCCCCCTTTCTCCTCTTCTTGGCTCCCCTTTTCTTGTCTCATCTCATCTCTTTGCATATTCTCATCTCCTCTCCTCTCCTCTCGTCTTGTCTGATCTCGTCTCGTCTCGTCTCCCCCTTTCTTCTCGTCTCGTCTCCCCCTTTCTCATCTCATTCCATCTCTTTGCATATTCTCATCTCATCTCCTCTCGTCTCGTCTTATCTCATCTCGTCTTGTCTCCCCCTTTCTCATCTCATTCCATCTCTTTGCATATTCTCATCTCATCTCATCTCCTCTCGTCTCGTCTTGTCTCATCTCGTCTCGTCTCCCCCTTTCTCATCTCATTCCATCTCTTTGCATATTCTCATCTCTTCTCGTCTCCCCCTTTCTTGTCTCATCTCGTCTCGTCTCCCCCTTTCTCATCTCATTCCATCTCTTTGCATATTCTCATCTCTTCTCGTCTCCCCCTTTCTTGTCTCATCTCTTCTCGTCTCCCCCTTTCTTGTCTCATCCCATCTCTTTGCATATTCTCATCTCCTCTCGTCTCGTCTTGTCTCATCTCTTCTCATCTCCCCCTTTCTTCTCCTCTTGTCTCCCCCTTTCTCGTCTCATTCCATCTCTTTGCATATTCTCATCTCATCTTGTCTCGTCTCTCCTCATCTCACCTTTTTTCCTCTTCTTGTCACGCCCTTTCTTCTTTTCTCGTCTCATCTCGTCTCTTCTCATCTCGCCCTTTCTCGTCTCATCCATCCTCTTTGCATATTCTTGTCTCACCCTTTCTCCTCTTCTCATCACTCCCTTTCACCTCTTCTTGTTTCGCCCTTTCTCATCTCATCCTATCTCTTTGCATATTCTCATCTCGTCTCGTCTCTTCTCATCTCATCTCATCTCTTCTCATCTCATCTCACCCTTTCTCCTCTTCTCATCACGCCCTTTCACCTCTTCTCATTATGCCCTTTCTCATCTCGTCCCATCTCTTTGCATATTCTCATCTCATCTCATCTCATTCAAAAGATGATTTGTAGCTTCTCAATTGAGGGTGGAGTATCCATACTACAAGTTGGTGGAATATTTCCCTTTGTTTATAGAATCATGGGGAATAAATTAAGAATTGTGTACACTGTGACAATTTTTTTGTGTTTATGAAAATCATTGGTAAAAATAAAGAATTAACAAAACAAATTCTTGTCTTGTCTCATCCCCTGTCTTGGGGATTTACTGGTTCAGTAGTAAGACTGCATGGATCCTACTGAATGGATCTGTAAGTCTCACCAGACCATGAAGGAGTTTGTTTAGCTGAGATTTAGAGCCTCAAATCCTGTGAGTCAACAAATGAATGAGGTAGAAAGTTACTCCAGGGTCTCTGTCTCCCCCTCACAGTATTCCCTTGAAACAGAAGGAGCACAGAGGAGCATTACATCATCACTGAGAAACACTGACTAATATAGAAGGGAAGCATTTGCCAACGGTGTGCCTTATTCCTTAAGTGCAAAAACATGTGTTGGATTTGTAGCTGTTCCCAGTGAGAAAAATAACACAAATGAACTTCCAAATGTGATTATTTCACAACTTCAGTAAACATCAAATAACCATTTTCCAAATATTTAGCTGTTCCTGCCAAACTACAGTGTAATATTAGTGTGTTTGGCCTGCCGTTCAAGTGTTGCTTTATCTGTCAACGTTTCCTTATCAATGTCTTGGACAATGGCGTCATTGTTCATTTCTTGAGCTGACCTCAAAGCAGAGAGCCGAACAGAGCCTAACTGTGAAAAACTCAGCCAATGCGTCTGACATGCATAACGAATCCAGGACTTTGGTCCAAACTGATAAGGAAGACAGAAATCAAACAGGAACGCTTCCAACTTTATTGTGATTAGTCAAATCTGCACACTGTGATCCGACACCTGTGCAATAACCTGGTTTATGATAAAGAAATGTTAACTGTGCCACGTTATCTCACCTCCTCGAGAACAAAGACATTAGTTTCCTTTCATGGGTCCTGAACAGGCCATGTTAGGTCTTTATTAGTGGAGCCAGGGCTGTTTATGGCTCCTCGTAAAACCATGGAAATTAAAGTGTGTGTGTGATAGGTTTTACACTGTGTACTGTGTATCTCCTGCTGTTTTATACGTTCTTTTAGCAAATGTAGTTTATCTTTGAAAAATAAGGCAGAAATTCTCATGTCTCCACCATACCGGACATTTTGTTGTAGTTGTTGTTTTTGTTCAAGAGAACAATCATTATGGTATCGACATTGTTTTAGCTGTTTCTCTTTAAATTCTTCCTCTTAAAAAGAGGAAAAATAAAACTGAAACAAATAATATTGACAAAGCTAATATAGTTGACATACAGTAAAAAACAAAAACAAATAAATTAATTAATAAAATGGACAAAAATGTATTTTAAGTGTAATAAAAGAAACTTCTGAAATGATGTCGGCCCTGATCTGTGGAGCACAAACAAAGATATTTAGAGGAAAAATATGGCACAGTGTTGTTTTGGACCCAACTGGCTTTCATTAAATGATCAATAATAAATGAATACAAAGTTAATAAAGTCGTAACGTTTGTGAGGACAGAATTTTCATTTCTAGGTTCTGCTTGAACAGAAGTCCTGATAACTCTTCAGTGGTCTGACCATATGAACAGTTACTGCATTATGCTTGTGAGGTTGTTCCTGGGGGCTTAGTTCCTCATCAAAGGGTCTGTATTTGATCAGAGCTGTGGTCACAAGACTCGCCACAGCCTCTAGAGCTGAAGGAATGCATTCCTGCAGGGGGGTCTCCCCTGGGATGCCTATCATCTGTGAGGGGCAGGCATGCCACATGCGCTGCTCGCGGACAAACAAACACATAAGCCCTCCTCTCCTTTGCCCCGTGATTTGTGAAGAGTCAAGAGTCTGTGACCTGGTGAGGGTCAGGGGCGGTCTCTACATAAACAGTAGCTGAGCGGCATGCTGCTCTTTTACTGGGCCCTCATGATCACTTAGTCAATATGAAAGACAAATCTCTGCAATATTTCAATTGTTTTCCCTAGGAGTAAAAAGACTGTCATCATTTACTCACCCTCATGCAGAGGTGGGTAGAGTAGCCAAAATCTGTACTCAAGTAAAAGTAAAAGTAACAATCGTAATATTTACTTGAGTAAGAGTAAAAAAAGTATTCGATGAAAAAACTACTCAAGTAGCTAGTTACTAGTTACTTTCGATCTGATTGATAAGAAGCGAAACCCCTGAATTTCAGACTTCTTGGAGAGCTTTCACACACCTCTCGCTAACACTTTACAATAAGGTTGTATTAGTTAACATTAGTTAATGTATTAGTTAACATGAACAACACCTCTGTTCAGCATTAGTTAATCTTTGTTAACGTTAGTTAATACAAATACAGCTGTTCATGGTTTGTTCATGTTAGTTCATAGTACATTAACTAATGTTAACAAGATTTGAATAATGCATTAGTAAATGTTGAAATTAACATTAACAAAGATAAATAAATGCTTTATAAGTGCAGTTCATTATTAGTTCAGGTTAACTAATGTAGTTAACTAATGTTAGCTAATGTACCTTATTGTAATGTGTGCGTGTGTGTGTGTTTGTGTGGGCATGTTTTTGTGAAATATCAGGACACAAATGTGTATAATGACATGGGTATGACATAGGTATTACAAAAAGAGGGTGAAAAATGAGGATGTTCCCATGTCCTCACTTTTCAAAATGCTTATATTTCACACAGAATGAGGTTTTTTTCACAGAAAGTAAACTGCACAGTCTCCTGTGAGGGTTAAGTTTAGGGGCAGGGGCAGTGTAGGGGGATAGAAAATACGGTTTGTACGGTATAAAAACCATTACGCCTATAGAATGTCCCCACATTTCACAAAAACACCCGTGTGTGTGTGAGTGCACGTGTACGTGTGCGTGCGCGTGCGCGTGTGCGTGCGCGTGTGTGTGTGTGTGTGTGATTAATGGTTAAACAGTGTAAATTAATGGTGTGCTGGGCTAACCAGAGCTCTTCTTAAAACATACTTTGTTCTTATATTTTTATAAGTATATATTCTTTAGGTAGGAATAAAAAACAATACCGTTTTTATTTGTATGTATTTTCTACACTTCAGACAGGTGTCTGTCCGGATTCGGGTATAAATGCAAGACGTCACATTAGGCTATTCAATTTATTTCGTTTTGTGGAAAAAAAGGATATGTAAATGTGCAGATGTGGACATGTGTTGTTTGGAGGATTCAAACAATTTGCCATTGCTTGCTCAAGAGCGCATATGAGGAAAGCACTCGGACAGTGTGTGAAATAGTATTACAATAAGGGAAAATTTCCCATAGTTACCAAATTACCATTAATAGTGTTCAAATATAGGCATCATTGTGACACTTACCGTTCTTATGTTCTTTTCAGGGTGGAATTCTTGTATGCTGAGATGTCAGTTCGTTTTGGTGCACACAGCTGGCATCACATTATGAAACTATTCTATATCTTGGAGTGAAAACATAGACTGAACTTGAGGCCACAGGTGATCTGCCTCCCGTAGCTCACACACATCTTCCTCTGCTTCGGCCATCATCTTCCAACTAAACACGCGCTAATTATAAGCGGGTGATGCGTAGCCACCTCTCGCGAAGCAGCCTCTCCAATGTTTCGCTAGACTTGCGAACAAGTCATATTGACTTCTTTTTAAAAAATATAACATAATTATTACCATTTGACAGTAGCGGAGGAACGCCACTGAATGTAACTAAGTAAAAGTACTAGGGATGCACCGATCCACATTTTTTCACTTCCAATCCGATCCCGATAGCTGAATTTGGATATCGACCAATACCGATATTATTCCGATACCAGAGCTGTGTTTGCTTTAATATTATCATCATTATTGTTGATTTTATATGATGCTGAAATAAACTCCTCTCAACATGTAAGTATGATATGTACGTATTAGGGATGAAATGGTATGGAAATTTCACATCATGATAATAGTGACCCAAATTATCACGGTTATCAATTTATATTTGAAAATCAACAAACAAAAAAATAAATCAAGCAGCTCTACGCACTTTTTTAAGATAGATTCTGTGGAATTTCCTTCCTTATAATGGCCGTCGTCAATGGCAATGCATAATGCATAAATCTCTAATATTATATCTCTAATCTCTAATGTTATCTCTGTAAATATATTCTCAAGCAATATTCTCATCAGTGTTCTATCAGCTATGACGCATTTAAATCTAGCATATTTTGTGTAAGAGCCCATACAGTATCCTAGTGAAATAAAGCATATTTTCCTATGATTTGACAGTTTATTTTATTCAATATTAAAAAACCAAAAGGTGTGCATCATACCTGACACCTAGATGAACACTTTACAGTCAGTTGTATGACTAAGTCATTCTCTTCAAATGCCATTTAAGTTAAAAAATGTGTAAAGCCTACCAATGTTTTATGTAACTTTAGAGACGGTCCCTAAATTTGCGAACGTCAAGCCATCTTTATGCCGGTCATATAAGATGCGCTATGTTCTGCTGTGTTTGTTTGAAACTATTTTCACTGTATGATGAATGAATCTCCTGCGTACATCGCACGTTCATCTCTGCTTTGAGTGTAGATTTCAGCGAGTGAGAGCGGCGCGCGCTCTGAACTAAACTCCGCTAATCTGAACGCCTCTGATTATCTTCTTCATAAACTCAATAGAAACACATGTGATTGGTTATAATGCGCAACGCGATTATAACAGATGGCTTTTGAGAAGACCATAATAAGTTCAAAGTGGCTAGTGTGAGTGTTACATGCCACAGTCGAAATACACACGCAGATTGATTGATTGTTAATGTCAAGCCCTGATTATAATCTTTTAAATGTCACCCTAGTCTTGTCTGAACTTGTCTGTTTTTTTAAATGTTTGATTGCGTTCGTTGTGTTGTAGGATGCGAGGGAGCTTCCAACTCTCTGAATTACGGTTTAGTCTTGCTCTCCGTTGTTTCCAGTGTGAAGTATTTCCACACAGCTGACATGTTGGCTAGCCACAATGCTGCTCAATATTATACTGCTATCTGGCTGCAAACTGCGGAATGGATTTCCTGAGCGGGGGAGTCTCATAACTCTGTATCTCATTGAGCCGCGCCTCCATTCAGGAAATCCATTCCATAATTTGCAGCCAGCTAGCTGACAAGCCGGCGGGAATCACGTTTGGAGTCATTTCAGCAGACAACGTTAAAGCGCAGACATGGCTCGTGGATATCGGATTTCTCCGCAGGTTGGATCGGGAAAATCCGATACGTGAATTACGCTGGTATCGGTCCCGATACCGATACTGGATCGGATCGGCCCCATCCCTAAAAAGTACAGTTTTTTCACAAGAAATGTACTTGAGTAAGAGTAAAAGTACCCATCTTTAAATATACTCTAAAAGTACAAGTTACCCAAAACATTTACTCAAGAAAATGTAACGAAGTAAATGTAATTCGTTACTACCCACCTCATGTCATTCCAAACCTGTATGACTGAATTTCTTCTGTTGAACACAGAAGAAGGTATTGATTATCTGGTTGTGTGAATTCGATACAATGACAATACATAATTATAATGCTTAATAAAGCACCTAAGATTGTCAACAACAAAGTATATGCAGCTTGCTGTTCATTTTCCAAGTTCTTTGATAGGTTTTGGTGGGAAACAACCAAATATTTAAGCGATTTTTATAGTACAATCAGAACGGATGACATTTCTCTCCTGTGCGCCATGCAGTGCTTCATAATGCCGGCATATTAAGCATTAAAGTTATGTATTGTCATTGTATCGAATTCACACAACCAGATAATCAATACCTTCTTCTGTGTTCAACAGAAGAAATTCAGTCAAACAGGTTTGGAATGACATGAGGTGGGTAGTAACGAATTACATTTACTTCGTTACATTTTTCTATTACCTGGGAGTGACGCGCGATGACGTGCTGCCAAGATGGCAACGGCCAGCTCGACCCTACTTTATGCTTCAAAACTGCTCTTCAGAATCCTATGGGTGACGTCACGGACACTACATCCATATTTTTTTACAGTCTATGGTAGTATGAATGTAAACTGGATGTACTTTATTCGCCATGTTGCATGTGGTTTTGGATGCAGCCATAAGCTGTATCTGAAATTGTGCCCTATACTCTTATATAGAGCAAAGTCATTTGGTGTCCAAAACCATAGTGGACATTATCAAGTGCACTCATTAAACCCTATAATGCACCATAGTAATGAGAGTGATGTACACTCGATGTACTCGAACACTGGAATACTGAGAAATAATGTTTCTCTAGTCTAGAGTTAAGGTGTGGTTACATTTACCATTGCTCTGCAAAATGCAGGTGAAATCCAGTCATTCCAATAGAAATCTGTGCGATTGGGAGTTTAGCATGAGGGCCACACAGTTCACCACACAGATTTCACTCATTTTCTGTGTTGGTCATACAAATTCACCAGACTGACAAATAGAAAGCTGCTTGGTTTGACAGTGACATCCTGTATGAGCAGTGCTTCATACAGCTCTACGCTATTGAAAATAGACTTTTTTTGCACTATTTTTTCTCATCTGACCACATCTTTAGAGTTGCTAATTTAAAGTCAAACATTTCAAAATGAACTCTTTTTTTATCAAAAAAAAAGGTAACAATTTACATGAAGGTTCCCTTTGTAAAGGGTTCATAAAGGTGTTTGTTAATGACTAATAACTCATTTACAAATGCATTATAAATCGTTGATAAGCAGTTATAACTGCATGAATAAAAAGGGTGACTTTAACGCAATGCCTGACAAATAGTGAGCCATTCGCATGTTATAAATGCTTAATAAATGTATTTATTCACACTTATTTAACTCAAAGATTCCTGTTTTATTTCATGATGCAGCAAAAATAGACTATCATAGTGAGACTGAAGGGTGTTGTATTTGTGGTTTTCTCATTAATATCTCAATGACTGCCACTTTTCTTAAATGTTCCTTACCAAAAGTTACTCCCATGATATTCTACAAAAAGCTCATTATGCCTATCAACTTCTTGTTTATCAAAATGAAATTATCAAACGTTATTTTGGAGAGAGAAAAAAACGAGCACAATAACTTGATAAGTTATTAATAATGAATATTTTAATTCCAATATTAGAAATGCTGGGTTAAAAACAACCCAAGTTGGGTTGAAAATGGACTAACCCCGCAATTAGGTTGTTTTAACCCAGTGGATGGGTCATTTTAACCCAGCGGTTGGGTTAAATTTTTTCTTAAAACAACCCAATCGCTGGGTTAAAACAACCCAATCGCTGGGTTGGTCCATTTTCAACCCAACTTGGGTGGTTTTTAACCCAGCATTTTTTAGAGTGTAGTGTAAACATGTGAACCATGTAACTCATTAATAAATGGTTCACATGTTTTCACTTTACGTTAAACAAGTGTGAACAAATACATTTATTAAGCATTTATAACATGCGAGTTAAAAATGGCTCACTATTTGGCAGGCATTGCGTTAAAGTCACCCTTTTTATTCATGCAGTTATAACTGCTTATCAACGATTACAATGCATTTGTAAATGAGTTATTAGTCATTAACACATGGGCGTCGGAACCATTGTATGTGGGTGGGACAAGACCCACCCACTTTTTACTATCAATGATATTGGACCCACTCACTTTTATTGTCTCTAACATTTAGCACATGTCTGTTTACCTACCCCTAATCGATAAACACTTATTATTAAACACATGTTAGACGCTTTATTTCCACTTTTCTAATATTTTCGTCATTTTTATTGAAAATAAATGCCTTTCCGATCTGATATGTGATGGGGAAAAGGGAGAGGATTGAGTTCGGCGAAAGGCGGACTCGAACCGCGGGTCGATTTGTGTCAAAACTAGATGCAGTGTGTCTTACCCCTACACTACTGGCGCTTTTAAAGATATGGCGATTTCCGTACCTTTGTCTTTCCGAACTATATGTTTAGCAAGCAAAGCGGTATATTTGTACTTAATGTAATTCTGAGGACCCACCCACATTTTTTTTGCTTCCGACGCCCATGCATTAACAAACACCTTTATGAACCCTTTACAAAGGGAACCTTAATGTAAAGTGTCACCAAAAAAATGATTTGAACTATGCTATCTGCATTAATTTTATAGCTCTGTCATTTTACTTCGTCTCATTTGCATCTGTTTTTATTTCTGCTACAGATTTTTAGGAGAAACATCTGAGTTTATATATGAAACATATCTGATAACTCAGTTTAGTCAGGTGAGCTAATAAAGGAGCAACCTTTGAGCAATAAAATTCGGCTCTGGTGCCCTTTCACTCTGCGTGTCATGAGAGGTTAAAGGACTGTCATCCTCAAAGGATCCCCAGTCTTTACCCCATAGTGAGACACAAACAGAGCTGAGGAACTGGAGGCCCGCCGGCCAATCAGATCGCTCGATGCATGCCCCTTTTTTCTGTAGGCATGTGATCCTGCTTTTGAAGGTACCGGCAGAGGCAGGCGAGCTGTTGCCATGGCTATGAACAGGCCACTGTCTGTTAGGGTTGGGCAGCTGATGAATTTTGCATAGTCATGTTCAGACAGCAGCTGGGGCTAGTAGAGCTAATATGGCTCCCATCTGGACTTAGTTACCCTATTGTATTGATGCATCTGTCCATCTGTTGTACATGTATATGCGTGTGAACGCATACTTGTTTGAATCTGTGCTTTTTGTGAAAAGCAGACCCACATGAATGTGTGTTTTAAATCCGAATTTGAGTCATAATGTTGCTTTGGAGAAGATTATACTTATAAATATATTCATATATTGTCAACTGTGCTGGCATCAGAATGGACTTGGGTAGGAAACAACTGGCGTAATGTGATTTGTGAAATGTGATTTGTGAAATTTTTTGTGAATTTTGGTAACTGCAATTTTCATTTGCTAATATTAGTTAACTACATTAGGTAACATGAATTAAAAATGAAAAATACAATGACAAAACATATTAATCTTAGTTAATAGATATTTTTCTTACAAAAATTCATCAATTCGCTTCAGAAGGCCTTTATTAACCCCCCAGAGCTGTGTGGGTTACTTTTATAATGGATAGATACACTTTTTTGGTCTTCAAATTTCGGGCTGCCATTCACTGCCATTATAATGCTAGGACAGTTTTTAATATAACTCTGATTGTATTCGTCTGAAAGAAGAATGTCATATACACATAGGATGGCTTGAGGGTGAATAAATTATGGGATCATTTTGGGTGAACTATCCCTTTAATATTATTTAATGGACCTGAGCTAACATGAACTAACAATGAACAGTTGTATTTTTATTAACAAACGTTAACAAAGATTCATAAATATTGTAGCAAATGTATTGCTCAGTGTTAGTTAAAGGTACACTATGTAACTTATTTGTTGTTGTTCAAAATTAGCAGCATAATAATCCATATTTACAGTACATTGTCAATAGAGCATCCTTCTTCCAAAACTTGGTTTTGTCTTACTGTGATTCACTATAGTACACTCTAAAAAAAATGGTGCTATATAGCACTAAAAGTGGTTCTTTGGCTCGTAATTATAGGGGAACTACTTTAAGTGCTGTATAGCACCAAATCTTGGTGCTTCGGTGGTGCTTCAGTGGTTTTTCACCAGTTCTTTGGGATGACTGGAGTGCTATATAGCAGCCTTTCTCAAAGTGGGTGCCGCGGCACACTGGGGTGCCGCCTGACTGTGTCAGGGGTGCCGCCAAAAAATTACGTAGGCTAAAAAAAAAAAAAAAATCTGAAATTTCATATATAAAATATATTTGAATTTACATAAATACATTCTTCTTCTTTTTAACCCTTTCGCACGTACGATCACACATTCACACATGTGATTAGACCGGCAGTGCATCACGTTCATTCAAATGTAAATTCAAATGTGCTTTCGCGTTGGCTTGCACTGAGCCAGAGACAGGGCGTGCTCAGACTTGTCATATATCACAACTTTTCAGTGTTTTCAGCCACATAATGTTTATTTTAGGTTTCATACATATACGTACTAAAAAAACTATACATTTAGAGTTTGTAAAATACACAATGATGAAAAATGAAGAGGCAATAATAATCCTTTCCATTATAATTAGTTTTATTCATGTCAGATACACATTGTGTAAGTAACTTTAAAGTTTACTCTATTCTTCTCCCAGTTCACCTGCCACTTACTTTTATGTATTTTGGGAGAAGTGGATGAATTTACGTCTTGTAAATCCAACAGATCCGATTTTCTGAACTGCGCATGCGGCGGCGATGGCGGCGCCCATCGCGCATACAGCTCAACTAACGCGATCGTTTTAAAGGTGTTTAAACGACAAAACACTTCCTCTTGTATATATTTGACAATCGGAATATCAGATATTTCAGGCCATATCTAACAAATTTGTGAATATTTTGAATAAAAAAGGAAAATTACATAAAAGTCTCTCATTGATTGTGGTCACCCCCACCCCCGGTTTGTGTGAGCGCGTATGTGCGCTGCATGCGCGCATGTAGATCTTTCTCCATTTCTCGTTGCAGATTATTTTTGTGTGTGTGTGGGTGTATGTGGGTGTGTGTGCATGCACATATGGCACGGATGAAAGCAAGCACTATATGGAAAAACATTCCTGCTCATCTCTGGTGCATGGAACATGGATCTTTTTCTTATCGTATTGTATCTGATTTTATTTATTTTTGTTATGTCTGCCACTTTTTATTTTATTTTAACTGCATCCCATGGGCGGAGCGGAGGGGTGGCTAATTGGGCTTAAGCCCCGAATGTTTTGTCAAAAGCCCCGAATCTTTTAGTTAAAAAAATAAAAATAAAAAATACTTAAACGTTGTTTCATTTCCTGTCAGTCTTTCAGACTGGAGCGGCAAAAAATGAAACAAAAGCTATATTACCGTGTGTGGTGGCGGTCGGCAATGCATCGCACATCACTCAGCTTGTTTGCCAATGCCAACTGCCAATAAAAACTAACGAAGAAGAATAATACATCTTCTAATTCGTCGTTGTCATCAGGGATTGGCGGGCTTTTATATTTCACCGGCGTCGTAGTTAACCGGTCCGGCTAACATGGACATAACTAAATTTTTTAAAAGGAACACTAAACCTCACCGCCCAGAGAGAGATTCAGCGTCAGACCAAACGCGGACAAGTGTTACAGGTTTGTGAATCCGCTGTTGTAACACTTGAGTTACATGACTGTATTGCTGGCGAGTTAACGTTAGGTGTTACTTATTAAGGCGAGACACGACAGGTGAAAACATAGTGAATTTTGAGATTTTGGGCCAGTTTGCTCCCTTAACATGTAAGCTTTCATGTCAAAAAAAAAAAAAAAAATCAACATTACACATTAAGGTGGTTATTTCATTATATTTTGTCACCGTGCGCCTTTAGATTTCTACCTGAAATCACCAAAGTTATTCTAGCGCGAGCTCCCGCGCGTCTCCATTCACAGAAACATGTCATGCTAAAGCTCTCAGTCTCACACACAGCGTTTGCTAATCCAAATATGGACATTTCCTTTGTAGAACTAACCAACCGCGAAGGTTTGCAGCCGAAAACCACATCTGATTGGTGCTGCCGCTTGCTTGTGTATTCTCCGTTTAAGAGAAAAAGTGCAGACAACCCCGAAATCAGCTCATAAACGTTCACAGAAAAGATCAAGTAGCAAGAGCTAATAAAAAGAGAAGTAAACAACAACAGATTAGACACGAAACCCCGTCAAAATTAGATTCAAATAGTTATAGATGGACATATACAACAAACAGGGACAGTTCGTCTGCAGTGTGTGTGACTGGTGTTATGTGTGTTTGTTAAGGTAGTTCTCTTAAGGTAGTTCTCTAATAGCTATTGCTATTAATAATTTATTAATTTATCAATTTACACGTGTTTTAAATATTATACACTACTGATATTAATTAACTGAATATATATTTAGTTTGTAGGTTGGGGGTTTATAGAAATGTATGCAGTTATACAGTATAAAACTTTAAAGGCCGTTTTCTCAAAATGAGTTTTTTCCTCACACTCAGAGTCAGATATATCCACTTCAGGAGCACCTACAAGCACCAACTTTTGCAGTCTTATACTGAACTATATTCTGAAGGCTTTTACAGAGGGATTTGTTGATATATCATTCCTATCCTGAGTTATAGGTCATTTAACTCCAATTTGTCAGCTAAGCACAAAGTAAACCAAACTGAACTCTAAAGATTAGTAATGATGTTTACACCAAATTCCAATTTTAACTATGCAGGCTAACTTAAAAATAGTCAGATAATGGTTGCCTTTTTTTATTTGCCAGGGGTGAAAATGAGTCATTCTTAACATTTTTGGTGTTTTGGATTCACTACAGCTGGAGAACAGTTAAATACAAAACAGGTTTATGCTCTACTGGGTGATTTTTTTTTTTTTTACTGAGTAACTTATCATTTTCCCAGATAGTATATAGATTTTTAGGCATTCTATTATCTCAAACAGCCTGAAAAATAGTGCATTTAGCTGATGTAAATGGGAAAAAAAATCCTGGTATGCCCCCGGACCCCGGACCCCCCTAGGTTTGGGCTAAGCCCCGAATGTTTAGATCGTCTGGCTCCGCCTCTGCTGCATCCTGCACTTCAGTTTAGTTCTCCTGGTCAGGATTTGTTGTTGGGTTCTTGTATTGTGCGGTCCACCTCTTACGGTTTTATGGCATTTGTGTCTCTGATTAATTATTTTGTGAATTACTTTGCAAACCTGTGTTTTTAAAGGTGCTATAAAGTTGCTATAAAGTTGTTATTATTATTGTTATTTACAGTTCGTATTATGCTCTGTTCATTACTGTCCTGTCTAAATAAACAGGACATTTGCATTTAAATTTGGGTTATGCAGTGTTTTTAAATTATATTTTAAACTGGGGTGCCTTGAAATTTTATGCACTTTTGAAAGGTGCCCTGACTGAAAAAAGTTTGAGAAAGGCTGCTATATAGCACCGCTACCATATACAGAACCTGTTAAGATATGGTGCTAAATAGCACCAAAAGTGATTCCCTTATGATTACGAGACAAGAACCACTTTTAGTTCCATATAGCACCATTTTTTTAGAGTGTAAACCTATTATAAATGTTTATATTTGAGACCTGTCAGGATGGTTTTTACGGGAAATAGCATACATGTGTCACTCGCCCGTGCATGTCTCGTCATACTTTTCTCATCAAGAAAAGTTTCTCCGGCTACTTTGACGCGTGTCTGGTGTGGGAGTGGCACAGGTTAGTTGTCACAACAAGCGAGGTACATTTACATTTATGCATTTGGCAGACGCTTTTATCCAAAGCGACTTACATTGCATTCAAGGTACACATTTTTGTCAATTCTTGCTTTCTCTGGGAATCGAACCCATGACCTTGCTCTACTGTTTGAGCTATAGGAAAGCGGTAGGTTGACATGGAGCAGCGAATCCTCGAACCTCCGGTGAATCACCCGTTTTAAACAAACACCAAACAGAGGAGAGTCTTCTGGCAAAAAGAGAACACGACATGGCTCGTAATAAGAAAAGAATCAACATTGGCTTGGCTTCATGGAAATTTTTTTAAAACCGCTAGAGGTTCAAAGGTTACATAATGTACCTTTAAGTCATTAACATAATGGGATCTTATTGTAATGTGTTGTTACCTGAACTTTTCTATAAATTCAGTTCATGCAATTCAGGTGACTAAATTCATGCAAGATGTGCAAAATGAGCCAGACATTTGTCTATGTCTGTCCTTCTAGACATTCAAAATGATAGTTCCCATAGCTCATTCCAAAACAAGTGGGATGATTCATGATGCTTTGGCTGTCACAAAGAAGGGTCCACAAGAGCAGCCTGTTGTGTGACCCCTGTCGGGTACAGGGTGAGAAAATGCAGTCAAGGCTCCATCAGGTTGCCCTGCTTGTCATGCTGTAGTCTGGTCCCATCTGCTCCATATGGCACATATTCACAAGGCTCTGAGAGAGTTGCATCGCACAGCATCATTATGTAAATGGAGAGGCTGAGATTGGTGGGGGCCTTGCACACAATGCTGAAACTTCAGCCTCTTCTCATTGTTATGCACACAGGACGGAGCATAATGACGCAGTGAATAATGGAGGCCTTTTAAAAATGGAGACATGGTTGATGCATGTTTGTCTTTTTTTGTCTAGACTCTCTTGGGAATGAGAGCTTTAAACCCTGAGACAGGACTGAGATGTAAACAACGAACTGGGGTTTGAAGGAATCAGGCCTTGAGAATAATTTGGGAACCTGCTTTAATTGTTTCATGTCCTGTAGTACAGCTCATATGTCTGGTTGTGTTTCTCAAAGAAGCATTTTATGGGGTGTTTTATGAAGGGGTAAAACTGATCTGTGACATACTGGTATAATATATAGCCTGATTGTTTATACTGTAAGTGGAAGAAGAATTTGTTTGGGCCCCTGTTAGATTTCACTTTTATTTATGGAACGTAATATCGCTTCAGCGGAGCTAGGGTTGTTTGCTTTTAGTACAGTGGGAGTATCGGTAGTCCAATGACGCAGTTCACAGGAGTTTTCTCCCAGGCCCTGACGTTTGGTGGGTTATTAAGCTCCATCTTGTGTGAGTTAGAGCCTATTAAAGTGGAAAACTGGAATATATTCGGCTGCCGTAAACATATGGGTATGAAGTGTATCTTATAAAGGTCAATGGAGAAAGAAAAAGACAGTGAAGCTGAAAACGATAAACGGGACAGAAACTCTACTGAATGTTTTTCCCCCCTTCAACACCAAACACTGTCATTGCCTTAGTTTTGTGGTATCTATTTTGGTTTGACAACCAATAGCAACAGGGTTTTGTCCTTTGACAGAAGAATAGGTCTTTATTTCCTGTATTCATTATGAATGTAAGTAAATCTTTGTCGCCCTCTCCTGGTCAAGTGTATACCTGCATAACTCTAATATTCTGATGGAATTTACTGAATATCATGCAGGGCAGCTGCTAAAATTCACAAAATTAACCTTAATTTTCCTTTTAAATTCTTTTAGTAAATTCCTCTGACTTAATCAAAATGTATTATTGAAGGTATTAAAGATTAAGAGAAGACATGCACTTACAAAATGTGCCTGAAATAAATATAATACCGTTTTTTACAATCACTTTGGCACTAAACATTTTTCAAAACTCTAGACACAAAACTCACAACCAATGATCAAAATGCTAATTTGTCAAAACTCTAACACTTTTTTCAATTGCTTGGATACAATACATATAAAACTAAGAATCAGTCAATATGACACAACTTAACATCAAAGTACTACTATTTCGAAAGGCAATTCACACATTACATTTCAGATGAGTGTCTATTCATTTCATTACAATGATCCAAATATCAAATGATGCAACTGTTCAAAATGATAAGTAACCGTTTGCATTATGGAAACATACAAACAATTTTCCATGTTTAGATCATGAAAGTTTCAAGATAACGACATTCATTGTCACCAATTAGTGTGGAGCATGAACCAATTAGACTACATTATCTATGGATGTAATATTTCATCATCATTCTTTACGCAGCTGACACCGTTTCTATGGTCCCATGTACCACCTTTTCAGACTATTTACAGTATTGACAGTACTGCACTGTCTGAATGCAGGCCCTTGTAATTGCTTGTCCAATTCTGCCATCTCGTTACTGATGCATTATGTTATGTATTGTTGCTCCATTGTGATGCAGATGAGAACCTGTGGCCAAATCCACAAGACAGAGTTGATGAAAATTTAGAAGTACAGTAATCACTCCTATGTTTTGCTTTTTACAGTACAAGCAAGCAAGTCGAGGAACACTGCATTTGATGTTTTACAGTACTGTCTTTTCTTTCTTATTTCATAGCTAATTTACTATTTTGCATTGATTCAAATGTTGTGATTGTACGGTATTGTTTTTCATCAATATATTTCAGATTTTCTTCAATGATTCCACTGTGTCTGTAGTATTCTCTCTGCGACTGCAGTACTTTTACAGGGATGTATTTACAAGTAGTACCATAATGAAACATGTATCACATTTTGTACTGCGATATTTAATGATTGTACGAACAATGACACAGTGAAACTATCGGTTGCTTGTGTGTGGGTGATCTAAATTAACGTTTCAATGGTTTTTCACAAAGAAATGTTTTTTTGAACCAATTGTGCAAGATTTCTTTAAAGATATGAATGCACAATGCAATTTTTTGAACATTGGACAGCCTGTGTTACAAGTAATGACCGTTTTGAGTTTTGTGACTAGAGTTTAGAAAAATGACGTCAAGGTTCTGAAATAAGTGCAATTTAAAAGTATTTTCAATTCAATTGAATTTGTCCCCTGAAAATTAAAACATAGAAACAGCAAGTAAGTAAGTAAGTAAAGTACATGAACGAACGACTAACTACTAAATAACTGTAATACATAATCTATAGTGTATACACCAGTCAGACAGTATTGCCATGTAAAGAAGTATTGCATTTATTCCTGTTTTTATATCCATGGTCACTGAGACCCCAGACAGATATAGCATGTTATCAAGTTCTATTCAGAGATAAGTAATATCTAATATGTTTTCTTGAGATAAGTAATATCTTGGGGACAAGTAATAAAGAAGCTAAACATGAAGACCAGTAAAGGCTTAGCACAGCTCCGCACTGATGAAATATGTAATATTGTGATCACGCGCCACATGATGCCAAACAACATCTGAACTTATGAAGGTTGCCAGCGGAGATTTACAGCATATGTGCAATGCTAGCATATGTGACTCAAAACGTTCCTCTCCTCCACAGAATTGCGTTTCCACATGTCATTTTCTGAGATGAGAAAGAGGGCAGGCAACACGAACACTGGACTCAACACTGGACACTGACTTCAAAGCGGTCATTACCAAATGGTAATTCAATTAGCATAGTTATTAACACTATTCTAAAAAGATATATGGTGGATCTTTTGTTTCTACTGCATCAGACAGTCCAACCTTCCCCCCCAACCTCCATCATATAACCCCACTGGACAATTCTTTTCTCCCTCTTTGACCCAGTGCATTCATGCATGTGTGTATTCAGATATGCACTTTATGTAAAGCCTTCAACTGTGTTTTATAACTAGACTATTGTGTCTAAGTGTAGTATCTATCTATCTAACTACCTACCTGTCTGTCTGTCTGTCCAAGTATTTTTCTTTTCTCACAAGACACACACACACTTAATTTCTAGATTCCTACAAGCGTAAAGCTGACTTCACCAGAGAGTGTTTAATATCACAACAGCACCGACATTAGAAGCGACACAATGTGTCACAATGCTTTGTTTGGGTGTTGTAGTTGATAGTTCATATTAGCATTCTGTTTAGACCCCCACCCAGTTACAAGCCATTTGTTGTTGTGTGTCTGGGCTCGTAGTACCCGAGAGGCAGCTCACAGCCTCATATGAGATGTAATCTAGCAGGATGGAGCCCCTGGCATGCATGGAGATGACAGCATACTGTGATCAGAATACTGCGGTGTCCTTCCCTTCTATCTCATGGGTATAGGGGGTGCCTGGCCAACTGATGAGAAACTGCAGAGGAGCCTGGGGCGCCATGTGTGTAAACACACACACTGAACTATACAAATTGTATACACGACCACTGGCAGAGAGTAGATTGGATACTTTTGAACATTCTCTCCAAAGGCCATAGTAATAAGAGTCCACTTAGAAGATTACAATGTGCAAAAACTGACGTTGTACACAAAACCATATTTTATGTATGAACTAGTATCGTTTGGGCCTAGGCTGTATAGAAATTCAGAGTATTTTGCCGCTGTAAGCAGGGACATTCACTCAGCCCTGGTGCTTTAGTGAGCCATTGTGACTAAACGCAGACAGGAAATTCCTGAGGGCCGTCAGATTTGATAGGCTATAAAGCCCAAACAAACACCCACATGGATAGCTGTTTAATCCCCAGGATCAGCCAATCATTTATCATTAGAAAACAAAACCTTGAAAAAGTCACATGGCACCTCTCACTCATTGCTGATGTCAACAATTCCTCTGCTCCAGCTCCTACGGGAGTCCCGGACGGCTGAAATACGGTCATCAAAATCACATTATCTTCCCCTGGATAATGTATACAGTCCATTGGCTGAAAAACAAATCCTGTGATTCACTTCAATAGTGATGTTTTGTGTTTCATAATGAGCGATGGATCGTTAACCACATCATTATTTCCATATACGATATCCATTACATCTGCAATCGTGTTTATGCAACTGGTGAAGTACCTGAAATATTCCACCGGTGATTTTGACCTAATGTTATTTCTGGTTGTCTATCACAGATGGGTTGAGCCCCATGTGGCCCAAGGCAAATCTATTGTATTGCATTGAACTTCTACGTTATATTTTTTTCTATGCATAAACCTGCCACACACAAAAGCCTATTTTGCAGCCTTTATCCTGCTAAGCTGACCCTCACGTGATGTCCCCCTCTCTTTAAATGACCCCTCACCGCCAAAACACATCCAGCTGGAAGCTGATCAACACACGGCACTGCCAACAAGATGACATTACGGGTAAGCAAAGCACCCTTCGCTTCTTGTTTCTCTTTTTTTTTGTTGCTTATTGTGTTGAGTAATAGCCAAGTATTTCAAGATTTACTGATGCGAAAATATACTTGAGCACTTAAAAAGGTGCAGATATGATTAAATGAGTTTGTGGTCTGGCATATTCAATTTTAATCATTTAACCTTGGAGCAGGTTTAGATGATAAATATTTGATTTAAAATGTGCACTTTTCCTATGAGATGAAAGCTTGACTCTTAACTCTTCTGCATTGCTCATTTCTCTCTCACACACACTCTCTCTCTCAAGCTAAACTAATGATGCTTTAATTATTTTCCATGTGGCTGCACTCAAAGTAATGAGGACGTTAAAATAGGCTCAGTTTCGATCTAAAAAGCACTCCATCACTACCTGTAAAACACCAGAAATCAGCTCGCTTTCCTTTCTAGAGTCATTGAGAGGCTGTTAAAAATCAATGGCTTTTGGTGCAGCTCCAGATCTGCACTCTTAAAACAAAACAAAAAAATCACAGATACTGGTTGCTGCTTGCTCGTATATGCTGCATGATATCTCGTGCATATCTTTGCCACCAGTTATTGGAGCCTGACGCTCAGCGTTGATGAGCACAGGAAGCGTGACGAGTTTTGCAATTTCCCTCGGTTACCCAAACAGTCCTCACCCTGTGGCACCAAGCTCTATGAAAGTGGTTCATAATCCAGATAACAGAGCATGTGGCACAGCTCAGAAGCACATCTAAGTCTCAGATAAAACAGGTGCTGGCCAAAGGAGCTGAATTGATACTGCGGATGCAGGCGGCGTCTCACCTCTGCTCAAAGAAACGTCCTCCTCTCATGTTCTTCCAGTCATCACTGAGTTTATTCTCAATGTCTGCCCGATTTCTGACAGCTAGTCCGGTATCTTCGTATTGCCTTGGTCGTGTGTTATTTAAACTGCTTTGCTTTTGTTTATACTATGGCTTCATACATTTAGCATTTTGCGAATTGGGATTTTGCTGATCTTAATGGCCAATTAATATTTTGTTAAATAAGTATTGTAAGGTGAGATGGTGGTCCAGTAGGTTAAACCATAGAACTGATATGCAGAAGGTTGCTGGTTCAATCCCAGCGGTCAAGGCACTTTATTCCATGTTGCTCCAGGGGGATTGTCCCTGTAATAAGGACACTGTAAGTATGCATAAATGCATAAGTATGCCAAATGCATAAATGTAAATGTAAGGTTTGGACACCCCTGATCCATAGTCCTACAGTATACCAACCACCCGGGGGAATTATATCAAGCACCCTGTTCTCTTATAAGTATCGTCATAAACATCAGCCTTTGAAAACCCCTAAATGGATTGACCCCCGCTCTGCACTATTCAGTGAAAGTGATGAAACTTGTTATTTTCTATGTTTCTAATCAGTTTGAGGCGTCCTGTCCTGATGGACTATGTCCAGGATGGAGTGTTATCCTGAAAGGAGAGTCTCCAGCAGAGGCCAACAAGTAAGTCCTTAGTCTCTCTTTTTGACAAATGGGGGGAAAAAGGGGCACTTCAGTGCTGGGAAGATGAATGTGTATTTAAACTGTCATTTATGTAGTAGAAAAGTGAAAATATTTTTGAATTTGGTGCCTTCTAGATCGAGAAAAGACAGAAAATTTATTTTTGTCTCATGTGGATGGATGAAAGACAACAACTCCCAGAATGCACTTGCTTCCCTGCTTAACGAGGCCACTGCCAAAGCCAAGGCAACTGGTTATCACTTGCCCACCATGACACCGCCTCTACCGTCGTTTTGATATTCATAGTAATAAAATAGTTTTGTTCAGTTAGAGAATAGACACTACAATTAAAAACTGAACGTGTCTTTTCAATAAAGTGTGAGTGAGCCGAACAAAAGTCACGACACAAACGCAGCAGGAGTCAGATTTCATTCATCACGAGAGCGAAGAGCTGAGCAGAGCTGAGGTAAGCGTGGCAGTCATTCACAACGCGTGTCCAGTCTGGCACGTTTTCAGATCATGCCAATGGAAGCTTAACTTTCATGCTCTATATCGCTCCGTTATGAATGCCCGAGCCGAGCTGCTGTAGTCTATAGCCTCTGGCCAAAAAATCCTCTGATGATGCAAAATGACAATATTTGCGTCATCTGAGGATTTTTTCCAGAAATAAAATGCATAATTCTCTCGTCTCAGGGGGACATGAGGGGGGAAAGTACGATAATTTGAATATACTACCGGGTTTCTACTGATACAAAGTTTAATGCTAAATCGTTGACGTAACCCTTTAAAAACCACAAATTAAAAAAACACATTATTTGTGCTAATGAAAAACTATAGATGAAATTTGCTTCTTCTTGATGAAATCGCTCTTCAGAATGGACCATGAGATCCAGAAGAGATAGTCCATAGCCCTATTCAAAACATCTGTTATGTGACAATGAAACTATCAGTAGCAATATTCTCCCCCCCCCCCTCTTTGACACAGAATCATCCAGAAGATCTCAAATAACTCATACTGGCGAATGACTCATTCATCAGGTTGTATTTAACGACTAACTGCCAGGTAAACTATTTCATAATCGAGTAAGAGTAGTCATAACAACTAGATCAAACAATTTGTAGTCAAAACTATGATGTTGGCTTGAAAAAGCTTAGCCGGAATGTTTGAAGTAGTTTTTACAGCTTTAACAGGCAACAGTGTAAAATTATCAGCAAAAACAAAATTAATTTTTTTGTAAAAATACAATAAAATGATCTGTTTGAAACTCTACAAGAAAATATCTAGTTAAAAGGAAAATATGTAGTTAACTAATCATCATAATATCAGTTTTACATGTGAATATTAACATTTGCACACATTTTTAAACTCAGAAAGAATACAGAATACTGGGAAAAGATGGAGCATGGTGGTGCTGGAACATGTCAATACAATCATATATAATTTTTCTTCAGAATGCCGAACAGAACAGATTTATCCTTGGATCAATCCAGACGCAGTTCAATTATCATTTCTTTATAGAGACAAACACAAGCAAAAATGTAATCTGGGACAAACGTGATTTTCTTCCATCATTCCGTGTTAAAATTCACTTGTAGGACAGTGATGGAGAAACACAAGTGCCTCATCTTAGCACAATGATAGCCCTTCAAGCAGCTGTCTCAGGTTTAGCCAAAATGATTTGATCATTATAGCGTATGGGTCTTTCTCTGTCCTCAAGATTTGAGATCAATTTCCTGTGTGAACGTGATGACAGAATAGCCTTCCATTTCAACCCCCGCTTCATTGAGGCAGATATCATCTGCAACTCCTACATGGCCAACCACTGGGGGCAGGAGGAGAGGTGCAACAACTTCCCCTTCGGACAAAAGGAGCCTTTCCAGGTGATAAAGCATCATGAGAACATTTTTATTGATAAAGTATCACAAGCAACAACTATGAGTGAGTGATTTAATCAGCATCGACTCCCTGTCTCTCAACAGATTGAAATTTACTCCGACAATGATAGCTTCCATGTTTACATTGACGAAATCAAGGTGATGCAGTATAAACACCGCGTGGATGAGCTGAAGTCCATCACAAAAGTACAAGTGGTGAACGACATCAGTATCTCCTCTTTAGAGATCACCAAAAAACACTTTTACTGAGGGTGGGCACTGAGGCCAAGCAGACGATTCATTTAGAGTGAGCCTTTTCTTTGTTTGTCGTTTTTGTGCATTTCTGTTTACACACCTTTCATTGCTCTTGGGTTCATCTGCCCGTAAAGGTGTGATGAATGGTATTGACGTGCCTTAGCTGTTCTACATATTCATATGAATCTGTGAATAAATGAGGTTAAAAGATTCGCCTCGTGAATGAATGAATGAATGAATGAATGCCTTTTATTGTCACTATACACATATACAATGAGATTAAAAGCCACTCCTTTTTTCAGTGTCAACATGTACGTAAAGAATAAGATAAGATAAGATAAGTAGTGCCCAGGAGGGGGAGGAGGGGGGGGGGGGGGGCTATAAAGTGCACAGTTCTGAGACACTATATACCTATACTATGAAGTCAGTGCATATGTACATTTAGAATGGTTATGACGTCGTCAGAGTATTCTGGGTGACTTCCTGTTTTCATCAGTCACAACAACAAAAAAAGATTCTTCAGATCCATCTGGGCCTCATTATGAGAAAATGTCCTATGAAATCAACACTAAAAATATGCTCACATCTCATTGAATAACAACACAAACATTAATAGTCTCACGGTCTTATTGTCTTTGCACGGAAGCATTTACTCCAGAATAGAAATATACAACTACATAGCCTACATTACAGTTAGCCAAACTGACATAAAACTCTTCAACCAGTTTTCCAATAGAAAACAAATGTATAATATATATATATATTAATAAATATACATATTGTACTTTATACTTTACAGTTAAAAATTTGGGGTTGGTAAGATGTTTTTTAAAAGAGGTCTCTCATGATCACAAAGGCTGCATTTGTTTGATCAAAAATAAAAACAGTAACATTGTGAAATATTATTTCAATTTAGAATAATTTCTATGAGAATACATTTTAAAATGTAATGTATGCCTGTGATGGCAAAGCTGAATTTTCAGCATCATTATTCCAGTCTTCAGTGTCACATGATCTGTAATCATTCTAGTATGATAATTTGCTGCTCAAGAAACATTTCTTCTTTTTTGGGGGGGGATTCTTTTATGAAGAGAAAGTCCAAAAGCATTTGAAATAGAAATATTTTGTAACATTATAAATGTCTTTACTGTCAGTTTTTATCAATTTAATGTGTCCTGGACAAAAGTAGGCTATTCGTTTGTTTAAAAAAAATGGTACTAACCCCATACTTTCTTTCTTTAATCAATGATAATGCAATGTGTTCCCATTTTTCATTTTTCCCATGTTTCCCCCTTTGGTAAATATGAACAAAGAAGACGGTAAAACATAAATCTGCATTATTAATCATTTTGATCTTTTATTTACAAAAATTCACAAAAATCGAAACTTTCTTTGAAAAAAAAGAATTGAAAATGTGGGGAAAATCTCTTGAAAAGTTCAAGAAGCAAATTTCATCTATAGTTTACCATTAGCACAACACTTAGGGGTTGGGGGGGGGTTAGAAAAAAAAAAGGTTTTCTCAAAAACACGTTGGACATAATTATTAGCGCCCTTTTATGCAATACTTTTTTCAACGTCCTTTTGCCAAGATAACAGCTCTGAGTTTTGTTCTATAATGCCTGCAGAGTTTGGAGAACATCTGACAAGAGATCAGAGACCATTCCTTCATACAGAATCTCTCCAGATGCTTCAGATTCCCAGATCCATGTTGGTGCTTCTTCTCTTCAGTTCACCCACTCATTTTCTATAGGGTTCATGTCAGGGGACTGGGATGGCCATGGCAGAAGCTTCATTTTGTGCTCAGTGACACATTTTTGTGTTGATTTTTATGTTTGTTTTGGATCTTTGTCCTGATGGAAGATCAAACCCCGGCCCACTATACGATTTCTAGCAGAAGCGGTCAGGTTTTGATGTGTTATTTGTCTGTTGGTATTTGCTAGAATCCATGATGCCATGTATCTGAACAAGATGTCCAGGTCCTCCAGCAAAAAAATAAACAGGCCCACAACATTAAAGATCCAGCGGTATTTTTAACCGTGGATATGGGGTACTTTTTATCCCTGTTAGCAATGAACCCATCTGGTGAGTTTGCTACCAAAAAGCTCTTTTTTAGTTTCATCTGACCACAAACACCAGTCCAGTTTGAAGTTCCAGTCATGGAACAACTGAATATGCTGGAAGATGAAATATCTTGAAAGCCTCCCAAACAATATGAGGTGATGCAGGGGATGATTTTTTTTTTCCAAGCTTTCTGACCCCAAAAATCTCTGCAATTCTCCAGCTGTGATCCTTGGAGAGTCTATGGCCACTCAAACTCTCCTCCTCACCGTGCATTAGGACGATAAAGACACACACGTCCTCCTCCAGGCAGATTCACAACATAAGATTCTTTAGTTGATTGGAACTTCTTAATTATTGCCCTGATGGTGGAAATGGGAGCTTTAGCTATTTTCTTACAGCCACTTTCTACACTTTGCTGCACATCAGAACTATATTATATACTCCTGTGAAACAAGAAATTATAGCTAGACAATTTCCTGCTCTAGTCACCCTGGTGTGCTAAAAAATGTAAAAATGAATGGGAACATACTTCAGAGATATTTTATCATAAAATTCTAGGGGTGCCAATAATTGTGTCCAACGTGTTTTGGAGAAAAACATTTATTTCATAATGTGATTCTTTTGAAAGAAAGATAAAAAAGATAAACAATGCAGATTCATTTTTACAGCCCTCATATTAACCAAGGGGGCCAATCATTCTGACCACAACTGTACATGACATCAAAGATTGCTGAGAGTGCCAGTCTGTAGCCTGACAGCCACAAACTAAATATAGTATAAAGTGCTTTAAGTACATTACATCATAAGGGTATCCCATTATATAATGCTGTTTATAACCTGAAAAGCCATTAAAAGCTGATAAAAGGCTGTTTAATGACAGGTGAGACAACTTTCCCCATACACTGTGACAAAGGAAATGTATATGTTAAGTAAACTTCAACTTCAATAGCTTTTAGATTTTAAACTGTGCCTATTATTGTTTTTACAGAAGTGTCTTCTGTGGCTGTGATTGTATTGCACTCTGTGCTTGATGGCGCAGCATTCTGTTACTTACGAACTGTCGTGGTTTGTTTTATGGACATTTTTCCACTCATGCTCATTAAGTTAGAACCAGTGAATCACACACGCACACGTGCTGATCAATACCGTCACTCTGGACTACGCTATTGACTCAAGGTTTATTGAGCAAAGAGTTTGGTGTGATTGTTTGTTTGCTTTTTAAGCACTTTCGGAGCTATATCAGGTTAACATTATGCTCCAGGGGGATTGTCCCTGTAATAAGGGCACTGTAAGTCGCTTTGGATAAAAGCGTCTGCCAAATGCATTAATATAATATGAATATAAATACATTCGAAGTTTACTCAAAGATTCCTTATTAATTTCAATACATTTAAAGTATGCCCCCACTGTATGGATGGAAAATGGTTTTATTAGGGCCAGGACAGGACTTGAAAACAGGACATTTCCTGGGAAAACAGGACGTTTGGTCATCCTACATACTGTAATGTAAAATGCTATATTTGATACCATATGTCTGTCTTCTTCTGATTTATGATCAGTCTGATGCTCCGTCATTGACTATTTCCACTCCCTTATACTCTATTCTGCTCTATTCACAAATTGCAAATATTTCTGTCCTACCTACTAAAAAAAAACGAATTCTGTATGATTTATAAGCTTGACCAAAAAATGTCCCCGCAAGGACAAGGATTTAGGATATTGCCATCTTTATGGAGACATTTTGTCCCCATAATGTAGAGTTTACCAGCCCCCCAAAATATAATTAATATCTATAGAAATCTATAGGTTTACCAAATGATTCATTGATTACCCATTACAGTTTTTCTTGATTGTTTACACACATTTTCTGAAAGCATGCCTCATACTCTCAGAACTCTACACACAAATCATAAAACACACACACAATGGGGCAAAACCCCTTAATTCTCCTGCAAAATGAAACTTTACATTCAAAACAATGTTATTTTTTCTTCTCAAAACCATATGTTGTTTTCAAATGACACACACAAACCATCATATGAATAGACATGTATAAGAACCAGTTGAACACTGATGTGCTCGATGTAAAACACTATGATGAATGGAAAACACTTCTTCTCCATTCACCATAATGGCTTAGGTCTTTTTTTGCTTCAGTGTTACACTTACTACAGACAGTACATACATAAGTGTGTTGTAAAATATTTGAGGATATTGTTTTTATACTCAGAACACACAAATATACAATATACAGTAACAAATATATTTTATTTTTTCCCACAAAAACAATGTACACAGTGTTCATCCCAAACAACACAAAGTTGCACATACAGTGGTCTACATACAAAACAACAGAAGAATTTACTGTATACAGTTACAGTAAAAGAAAACAAACAAAAAAAGTGTGTTTTAGAACTGCAATTTGAGTGTAAAGAAGGTGCTTGTAGTTTAGCAGAATTGGTTCTTTATCTGTTGTGATATTATATTAGCACTGAGAGTTTTGAAATTGTACACCTTGCTTGTGAAAACAGTACCAAAGCGAATAAAAAAAGCTGTATTAGCCTATGATTATTATTCAATTGAATTACACAAATGGTCATGTGATCTTGTGTCGGCACCCATGATGGGGCGACCGTTTCCATGTAGAATAAACCAGATTTTTCTTTAGAAAGATGTATTTTGTAATGTCTACAAAATCTCTCATTCGGGTGTCCACTACTTTAATGGTATTTCTCAAAAGTGTTCTTGTCGTTATGTGTACTTTTAATTAGCAAAACATTGGTGAGTGGAGCTTTACGCAGCCAGTGTGTGTGTGTGTGTGTGTGTGCGTGTGTGCGCAGAGTGATGAGGCGAATGAGAAAACTGCTCCCATCACATAAGGGACACGCATCGCCTCCGCGAGCAGAGAGTCGTGTGAGCCACAGCCGCAGACACTCGTTTCTTCCCATCAGCAGGAGGGGAAGGAGGAACACACTGAACACAGTCCGTCCTCTGACTGCACATGACGCGCGCGCACCTGCTACTGCACACATATCGGTATGTAGTCTTTTGACTTTTATCCCGCGTAATTTTGATACAGTTTATACTGTAGAATAAATAATAGCTCTTATGCACGACAGAAGTAAATAAGGAGAAAGTGACTAATGCGTAATGTGGAAAATCGCTAGTTAGTCCTATTTAAAACAGCTGTATTTACGCCACAGTACCCTATTACATGCAATGCATTATGTGCAGCTTGTAATTGTTAATTGTTGCTCCAGATCCTTCATTCCCGAAAGTTTGCGTAATTCAGCATGTAATTTTGAATTATTTGGATTCTGTCACTTATTGTTATTACTAGCCTGTGTTGAGAGTTCATTTTAATTATTTCCAATTAAAGTACAATTACACAATGCTTGTTTTCTCTAGTGGTTTTGTTTGTTGGTATAGCAAATGCCAAGCTCAAAACTGTCTGGAATGAGAATTGTTTAGCAAAATTTTGTCCTTAAGCAATATCACACACTATTTATTCAGCTTAAGCAGCTGATTTATCATAACAGCGAATTGTTGTGGTCTGCATAATTCACAATTTAATCTTGCATGACAAAAGAGAATATTGAAAAGAAAATGAAAATATAACATTCAAATGATATGATATCTATCGTTGATCAGGCAGTAGATAAGCCTCATCAATGCAATTGCTTGGATTTCTTGATAGCTTGTAATTTAATTTCCCTCCTAACGTGTGTCATGTTTCCGTAGAGGGCGGTTGGCTAAATGATGGATTTCATTACCTTACTCGTTTTGGCTGAAGATGAAGATGCCTTAAGCTTTTGTAATCGACTCTGGGATGCCTGAAGCATCCTTTGGATTCCAACTACCGCGTATCAAAACATCACATATCTCCTGAATCTTTAAGGGAAACAAAAGGAATATGAATTTCACTGCAGGCTTGCTGAAAAAGGAGCCTCTGCTCTTAAACACCTTGCTGTCCTTGAATTCCTCTTTCCACAGTGCCGAGGACTTCATGAGCGATGATTTTCTCCATCAGAGCGGAGAGCTGGAGAGACTGTTGCTGCTGACGATCAAAGAGCCCACCACCATCGCTCTCACGGTGATGTATTCCTTATCATTTGTGGTGGGGTTCATTGGAAATCTCATGGCCATTCGAATGCTTACCTGCCAGAAGAGTAAGAGGATGCAGAGCATCAGCGCCACCCGGAGTTTACTCATCAACTTGGCAGTGTGTGATCTGATGGTGGTTTGCATCTGCATGCCCATCACCCTCGGCCACACCATTTACACCGCATGGGTGTACGGAGACCTGCTGTGCCGGGCCGTTCCCTTCATCCAGGCCGTGTCCGTGTCAGCCAGCGTTCTCAGCCTGACAGTCATCAGTGTCAACAGATACTACAGCGTTCACAGCCCGCTGAATTCCCTCTCGTACTTCACCCAGAAGAAGATCTACATCACCATTGTGTGCGTGTGGGTCTTGTCCTCCGCCATTTGTGCGCCTTTGCTCTTCATGATCAAGCTGGACAAGATCCACTTGATCGACATCGCCGTGCCAATCTGCAGAGAGCTGTGGCCGCAGGCTAGACTCAAGCAGGTCTACAACGTGCTCCTTTTCGTAGCTCTCTACTGCATCCCTGTGACCTTTAACCTCATCATCAGCTTCCTGACGGGCCGGAAGCTCTGGAGGGCGTCTCAACATTTTGCAGACTTCGATCCGCACAGCCAGGCCATACACGCCTCACGTCTGAAGATGCGCAAGAAGATCGCCAAGGTGGTGGTCACTTTGGTCCTCCTGTTCGCTGGCTCCTGGCTCCCGCTTTACGTGGCCGACATCCTCATTGACCACGAGGTTCATCCCCCTCACTGGGTTCTGCAGACTCGCCCTTTCGCACAGTGGTTGGGCCTTACTAACTCCAGCCTCAATCCAATCTGCTATTGTTTCTTGGGCGATTTGTACCGTTCTGCAAGAGCCGTCAGGTCCAAGTATCATCAGAGGATGCTCTCTGTCATTAGATCCTCCAGCTCTTTTAAACTGTCCAGTTTGCTCTCTCTCAAAACGGAGAAATCTGGCCGGCGACAAGGTGCCGTGAGCCAGGTGTCAGTGGAGACTCTTTCTGATTGGTGTTCCAACAACAGCCAAATGGTGTCTCTCCAAAGCCTATCAGAGAAGATCATGTCTACAAGCAATCTTGAGTTATCGAACTTGTAGTCAGGGTGCATATCACCTGAAAGGACACAGGGCTAAAGGGATAGTTCATCCAAAAACATCTTCTTTTGTGTTTCACACGGTTAAGAAAGTCATACAGGTTTCGTAACGACATCAATAAATAAATGACAGAAGTAAATAATAAATAATGTAAATAATGACAGAATTTTTGGGTGGACTATTTCTTTAAGTATTGTTCATTTGCTTTGCAGTACTGTCAAAAAGCGTGTGATTCAGATGATTTGATGCAACATCAGCATAGTCTGTGTTCATAACTAACCATCCACAGTTACAATGCATCATCACATACATGGTGATACATATGGTGTGATATACAGTGTGACTTCCTGTAAATAAAGGGCGCTGTTTTGTAGACATCACAGATTGTACATAAATGCTGAATTAAGGCCAAGACAAACGTTTGCTTGCAAAAATACAAAACAAAAAAGTGTGATAAACATTTTAATTTGAATGAACAGCTTTTCAGATGAAAACGAACATTCACAAATTGCACATGCAGTTAATGCGGCAATTTTTCTAAAACTAATTTGACTCGCATTTCGTTTCTGTTTACCTTTAAATTGGTGGAATTATCTCCCACAACTATGTACGATACAGGTAATGATGTCCCTTTCCCTCACTGATAAGTTCTGAAGCACTGAAAGGTATGTGTGCTCTCTCTGAGAAAATATTTTAATTAAAAAAGTTCTTACACCGAGTTATTTTGTAAAACGTCAAAATTGTTACCACAATATCAAAAGGAAAATGGAATTTATCACTGATCACACAGTAGGTTGTTGAAAATTCTTTTAATCATGATTTCATTAGTGCCAGGTGGAGTTTTTGGCTAAATAGTTTTGTTAAAAGAAAAAAAAAGGAAATAACGAATATGTAATAATAATATAAAAAGGAAATTAAAATTGAATATGTTTTCAATAAGAAACTGACAAGAATTTCTGTTAGTGAACAGTTTTTTTCCTTACCTTTTTGAAATGCAAAATGCACCTCCAACAATAGAATCACTCATAGGCATTATTAGAAAGAAGAAGAAAAAAACACTAGGTAAGCAGTCAATACAACAATGACCAACACTCATTCAAGTTTAGCTTCTTGAAAACAAGCACTGCACTCCAAAGACTTGGTAGAGCTCACGACCAGACTATTTTTCTAGGCGACAATGAAGGGATAAAGATCTGGTGCTCATTCTTTGCAGCCCACTCTTGTATTTGGTGTGGTTTGATTAAAACAAAAAACATAGCAAATACAAATCATTTGATGAATGTTTGAGTGACTTCCTTTCTTCTTTGTAACAGCCGTTGCAAAACGTTTTTTAAATGGAAACACCCTGTTCTGATGACGCAAGAGTTGCAACTATGGCAGCTGAGAAGGCCATTCTTTGTGTTCTTTTTGAAGAATTTTCAGAGCCTGATGAAATCGGTATAAATACGTGCTTAATACGGCAAAATACGCTCGATGCAGTCACTGCCCTTGCCGTCCAGAATAAAAAAGAACATCCCCATCCTATTTCATTAACTTTTTTAACTCCTGGTAATCAATTCTAATTTAAAACTAGTGGTGGGCATAGATTTTTTTTTTTTAATCTAGATAAATCTATATTAAAGTGGCTCATTTGAATTCTGCCGAAGCATTCAGAATATGTGTGCTCATAAGTGATCGTTTGTCTTTTTGTAGTTTGAATAATAAATAACTTCTGTCCCTTTAAGACCTGACGCACGCATATCCAAACACTGTTCCTGTGAGCTGGTTACGACTGTGTTTACGTTAAAACTCACCAAGATGGGCATTGAGACATTTTTGAGTGTATTTGACCATTAATAAGCTGGAAAAAGGAGCTCATTTTTGCACTTGTATGTCAGAGGCGGCTTTATTACTGTATGTGTGTGTGCGCTTCAGATGCGAGCGCGAAATATGCGGGAATTAGTAGAATTAACGTTATGTGCAACCCCGCGCGAAATTCAGACCGGTCACACCAATACTAACAAAAGTCCAGCAGAACACCCGTTCGCAATGTTCAGAGCGTGTCACTCGCTGTCGGTCGGAGATGAGAGCGCAGCTGATATCGATACTGTAGAAAATGAGTATTGTATCGTTTCAGATATTTCAGTATCGATACATAGCGAAATATGGATATTTTTGACAACACTAGTAGGCATACACACAGGTTCGAAGACTCGTTCTCTCGCCCCCTACAGCGCAATTCGGCTAGGTGTACATCCGCGCTAAAATATCAAGGTCTTCATAGCTTGCGTAGTATAGACCCAGCTCCCAACCCAACTTTGAGAATAGATTAACGGCGATATTTTTTTTATCGCCCGATAAGAGTCTCGCGTTAACGCAGCACTTAACGCAGCACATTAACGCCGATAACAGCCCACCACTATTTAAAACATTTTATTTCTAGTTCTTACTTTTTTAATACCTTGTATTTTCTTTCTAATTTTTATGTAAAGCACTTAATTACCATTGTGACTGAAATTTGGTATATAAATAAACTTGCCTTGCAATGAAGCTAAAAATATAAACAAACAACTACATCATCATGTTGATATGCTATATTTTACTATAAAACTCTCTATATAAATGTCTTCTAATATCTTCAATTGTTGCGTATACCGAGCTGCAGCGGACACATTTGTAAACAACTTCACTTGGACCCATTGTGCGAACTGTCTCTTTAATACCGCGTGTTTTATATACATGTTGCGGCTGATTGGGCTGACATATTTGACACACCCAACGAACAATAGAAAATGTATCTCAAACCGCAGTTTCTCTTGAAGCCAATACGGAAGTGACTTAAACTGCAATTCATCGTCTGGCCGCTAGGGACAGGCTCCAGAATGGAGCAGAATCTCATTGAGCCCCATGTTAAAATGCCCAACTTTACAGCAGAAAAAAAACATGTTTACAGCCTGGTACAAATTGTGGTTTTGGTCTATACAGCTAATTTTGCCCTTCGTGACAACTGTGAGGGGGGTACATTTTTTTATAACTCACTCATTTACATTATAAAAAGCCTTAAAGTTCTGCATATTTAAGGGCGTGGTCATTTTGAATGACAGGTGGATTGTCGTTTGTCTGCTGTCTGTTAGTCATCGCGTCACCTCAGCTCCGCCCACGTCCCGCCTCTTTGCCCATTTTCTGTTATCCAGGAGTGACGCGCGATGACGTGCTGCCAAGATGGCAACGGCCAGCTCAACCTTACTTTACTCTTCAAAACTGATCTTCAGAATCCTATGGGTGACGTCACGGACACTACATCCATATTTTTTTTACAGTCTATGGTTGCACACCATTGCACACCGTTTCCAGGAAACATGAAGTTCAACCCAGAAACCGTAGCAAAACATTGCGCACCGCTTTGAGCTCGAACGTGCCCCTGCTGTCAGAAATGGCAGCACTGCTTTCTACTTTTCTGTATGCACCATCTACTGTTAGAGTGTGAATGTGCATTTTAGTCCGTCTGTCGTTTTTTTTTTTTTTTTTGCCGAACATTTGTGTTGGTATGTACAGGCCTTTTTATTAAAAAAGCAGGACAGATGTATTATGAATTAAGGGTTTTCAGCTAAACAGAAATTGCAAAAAACCTATTTTACTAAATGTATTATTTAGGACGTACTGTAATATATTAATTAAACATGTTTAACACAGTATTTTAAACACATTCACCAAATTGAATATTCTTACCATTCAATTTTACTTTCTGAATTTGCACAAAATTTGCTTTTAATGTTGTGAAAAATATTATTTCCAAGTGGCCATCTCTCTTTTCTCATGACTTACAAAAATGTGTTAAAGATTAGTTTGTATTTGTGTCATTCTACAGAGTTTCTCTTTGCCTCTGTTGCCTTTAGCTTGAGGGTTGTAAGGCAATACAAGTTCATTTATAAAGCTTTGTTTAAAATTATATTTGCTGTGGAAACTGCCATTGCATAGAAAAGATAAATGTTTCAAGTTATGCATCTAACTGTACTCTAATGGTTAGAAAAATTACACTGTCGACTTATAGTGAATTTTCCAGATATTTTTTAATCACTTGCTTTGGCTTTAGAACAATTAGAATATAAACACCAATTATTTAATTGTGCTTATAATATCATGTTTAAAATATTGTTCTCATACAGTGTAAATGTGTTTTTACATATGAATACATACTATACCTGGCATATAGGCCTGTCATCATATTGGGTTCCTTGACTTAAAAATGATTTAAATGTTTTAAATGATGGTGGATACAAAACATAATTAGTAATTGTACAGTGAGTGTATTATACTGATTTCACATACGTTCTCTATAAACATATAAGCGTGCACATTTGAATTCATTCAAATTTGTCAGGATTTTCAAGGGTGCATGACTGAAATGGTCAGAGAGAATGTATAGGTCCTGAATGCCTTGTAAAGATTCATAGCAATTTGGTTTAATTAAATGTACTGTGCTTGATTGTGCATAATCGTTTGTATTTGCCTTTTTTAATGGAAACCAATGGAAACAGAATCAGAGATGGTTCACTATAGTAAAGCTGCCCTCCGATCTTTTGATGGGAATCGATCCACACAGAAGAAGAGAATATAATGAAGTATAAACACAACCATAGCCTCTTCCTTTCTGTCATCATGAGACTTTTACAAAAGCAAAAGATGGACTAAACAGAATTTACAAAAGTCTGAATGAGAGTGGGTACACTACAATAACAAGAGTTTACAGGAAGCCATATAGATACTTTATATCCTCATTCAAGTATTCATGAATCCTCGTCTCAGCAAGAGCTCAATCTTTGCCTTCCACAGGCATGTGATCACAGGCGCTAGCATTGCCCTTCATATTCATGCTAATTCTGATTAGCAACTGTCACATCACTCAATATGCAGAATAGGGCTTGATTAGCCTATAATACACAAAAATGCTATTTCACTTTAGCAAGAAGCTGATGAATAGTTATTCTGTTTAGGAGATATACAGACTATACAGTTCACAGTTATGAACCCACATCTTTCACGGGAACTGGGCGTAATAGAAAGTACAAAGAGCATTTTTTAAATAGAAAAACAACAACAGAATCAGAATCAGTGAATATCTGGAAGATATTATCATACCAGATGCGCTGACATCAAATGTATGTTTGATGTTCTGACGCATTCTGCACTTATATTTACATTTAAGAATATTCAACAACAAAAAAAGTTGCTTAACTTAAAGGTGCAGTGTGTAATATCTATTGACAGAAATGCAATATAATAGCCTGGATGCCAGACGAACTTAGCCCCGCCCACAATTTTTTTGGCACGGGCAGTTCGGTCTGGACTTGATCCGTAGAGAAGTAATTATGCCCGAACAGAAACTGTTCGGACCAATGAAATTGTCAGGGCGGGCTTTAGACGATGATGGACAGATGACAGTTGTCCAGATGACAGATAAACAGTGACGTAATCATCCACGTCATCAAAGGCGCTTGGGTTGAATTTTTTTCTAATCCTAAACGGAGAACTTGTTCATATATGTTCTCCGGGAAAAATGGCATTTTGGGGGTAAAATATGTGTTATTTTGGCTGGACTGCCTGCTAAATTTCGCATTCCTGGGTCTGTATATCACATAATTGGGGTCGCTTCAACCCGCGGACTTGGCAACACAGTGCAGTTGAGTTCTGTTGACATCTGACAACTAACGTTATGCGTCGCTCCGTTGCTCTGATTGGTTGTAGGTCAATCCAATTGAGGTCTTTCCTGGTTCAGTTGAAACACGCCCCATAATCACAGCCCAACGGAGCAGTATCAGACTCAAACTCTGACTAGAATTGAGTATGACAACGTCAGGCTAGCAATATAATATACATAACTATGTTTTCAGTGGTGTATGAATGAGCCATTTCTATCTACATACACCGCAGGTCCCCTTACATTGAAATCGCAATTTTGTGCCATCATGTTTCTACAGTAGCCCTAAACGGATAAACTTCAATACAGAGCACTAGTCACTCTCTGTTGTCTTAGACGATGACATTTTTGTCCTGTGTCGGCCCCCGTAGTTTCTCTATGTGCTTCGGAAGCCAATTCTGGCTGCATCCGAAACCTGGAAAATGCTGCCTTTGGAGGACACATTTCAAGCCAGGAAGGCGTCCGAATCTAATGTTGGCTTCACTTCCTGTCTCCTGAGATACCTTCATCTGATCGATTTTTGAAGGCAGCATATTTGTATCCTTTGATATCCCACAATCCTGTGCTTTCCATTCTGTGACAGTTGAGCTGGAAAAAAAGATCCCGTCCGAAAGTTGCGTTTGCTGGTCAGTTTGTGTGTAAATGTACGTTTTTTACCAACATTTTCTACTTCTGATGTCCTTTCTAGCGAGAAATTACTAATGTAGTAATTAAATATTTGTTTCGTTCTTACCAAAGCTCTCTCTATTTTGCTGTAGATCATTAAACTGTTACACTGCCTTAGAAGTCTGTCCGAAATCAGTTTTGTGAGGTGCCTTCATTGCACAAACGTTGCCTTGCAAGCCATACTCTGATAAGGCAGTGAGGCAACAAGTCAGCTGCCTAGGTTTTCAGACGCAGCCAGTACCTCCCTGCAATACCGAAGGCTGCACTTTCAGGACTGCATTTCTAGGACCTTAGTTTTATTTTTTTTGTGACAGCACCATCTAGCCTACTGTACTCCAACAGAGGAGACCTGATTCAAACTTTTTCCACCTTATTTTTAACAAAACAGCAGGCATGCCCATTTTAAACTTACTTAAATTAGTATTTAAATATTTCAACAGGGTTACTAATGGGTAGGTTTAGCGCTAGGGGTTGGTTAGGACAATATATCAATTTAACTGAATAAATTAAACAACTAAATCATTGCGAGGCCATGGTTTTCAGTCGGAAAAGGGTGGTTTGCCCACTTCAGGTTGGTGGAGAGTTCCTGCCTCAAGTGGAGGAGTTCAAGTATCTTGGGGTCTTGTTCACGAGTGAGGGAAGGATGGAACGGGAGATTGACAGACGGATCGGTGCAGCTTCTGCAGTAATGCGGTCGATGTACCGGTCTGTCGTGGTGAAGGAGCTGAGCTGTAAGGCGAAGCTCTCGATTTACCGGTTGATCTACGTTCCTACTTCTCACCTATGGTCATGAGCTGTGGGTCATGACCGAAAGGACAAGATCCCGGATATAGGCGGCCGAAATGAGTTTTCTCCGCAGGGTGGCTGGGCGCTCCCTTAGAAATAGGGTGAGAAGCTTGGTCACTCGGGAGGTGCTCAGAGTAGAGCCGTTGCTCCTCCACATCGAGAGGAGCCAGCTGAGGTGGCTCGGGCATCTATTTCGGATGCCTCCTGGACGCCTTCCCAGGGAGGTGTTCCGGGCACGTCCCACCGGGAGGAGACCCCGGCGAAGACCTAGGACACGCTGGAGGGATTATGTCTCCCGGCTGGGAATGCGAACAAATGAAGTGCCTTGTAATTTTATTAACAAATTAACAATGTTGAATTTGCACACCAAATCCAAATCTACACTTGAGGTTCATGGTCATGAATGTAATGAAGAATTGCAAAATATAGGGCAGAGCGGTGCACAACTAATATAGTGACTTTATAGTTTGTATAAATCCACTTAGGGATCAGAGTATTTATTTTTTTCCCACATTAATTTCACACGTCTAGTACAATTATGTGGTTTTGTTTCATTAATACAGTGTATAATTTTTTATTGATATACCCCCAAAGAATGGACGTGAAATGTGACAACGTGCCCCGTAGGTGGGGTACATTGCAACATGACCATATGACAGCTTAAATGTTATCTGATCATCAAATTTTCCCTAAATAATGTTGATATGGCAACTAGTAAATACAAAAAGTTTCGTCATGCTGGCATGTGTGGAAAGTTTTAAACCATGTGTGTTACTAACCCCGCGTTAGGTTGTGCCCCGCTCTCCCCTACATGTGATGTACTAACAAAGTGTAGGGTAACATGGGGTAAGGCATTTTATCTCCTGATAGATGACACAAAATTTCGAAATCACAAATTTCAGCACTTTTGATGAATGGCTATTTTAATTTTGTCATTTCATCTGAATATCAACATTTGTGAGATTTATTGCAAAAAAACAGAAGCAGAGAGTGCTACACAGATTTCTTTAAAGGTCCCATGGCATGAAATTTTCATTTTATGAGGTTTTTCAACATTAATAGGAGTTCCCCTAGCCTGAATATTGTCCCCAAGTGGCTAGAAATTTTGATCGGTGTAAACTGAGTTCTGGCTGTCTTTCTCTGCCTTTGAAAAAATGACAGCTCAGATGAGCTGATCTGGAATTTTCCTGTTATGATGTCATAACAGGAACGGTTACCTCCCTTTCCTCCTCCCAGAGAATTTGGCACGCCCATGCAAGCGCCATATTTGTCCTCGAAAGATCATGGCTTGTGAACGAGTGAATGCTGGCAGTTTCTCAGTGTTTGGATGTACAACTGAAAACAGAAGACTTTTTTCAGTTCCTTCTGATCTGTGATCAGTGATTTCTGATGTGCAGCTAATTATTCAAGTTCACACAGAACTTTATTATTCGTGCTGCGGCTTCTCTCTCCTGACAGAACGGTGTTTTCTATCTAGTGAGTCAGTGTTTTTGTATGTCCTCGTCGCGTCTATCTGTTCTAAAATGTGCATACAGTCGTGAGTTTCTGCTCAACATCGGCAGAGCCACATTTTAGAGATAAACCTCACGCACGCCGATGCTCGTGCTGCACTGACCGGTCGGCCTTCAACATCACCGACCCCCAGTACTGCATATCGCCCACAGCGGAGGCACCAAACGCGGCGCGGGATTAAGCAGAAGGGTGGTAAGCGCGGGGTATCCGGCTAGGCTAGCCAGCTATTCCCACAATAAACTGGATTACATTCGATTACTGCTGTTGTGTATTTGTTTTGCGCTGTGTACTCAATGCGCATACTGACGCTTTTCATATGATAGGAAAATATCTAAAAATAATGCTATAATCAACACTTACTCGTAACTCGTTAATCTCCTGTAATGTAAAGTACATTACATGTGTTACAAAGTTGGTAGAATAAGGAGGAAGACGGGCTCGGCGTGACTGGGACTTGTGTTTATTCAGAACTCTCAGATACAAACAAAATAAACTCGCAACTCAGTAGTTACTATAAATAACTTAGCAATCGCTCCGTCTCTGGTCCGTGATGTCCGGTTCGCGAATGAATCATTCTTTTGAACCGGTTCTTTTTAGTGAACCGGTCAAACCAGTTCAACAAAGGACTGAATCGTTCTAAACGGTTTGCGTCTCCAGTCAGCGCTGATCCATAATTTACTAAAGTTACTAACTTTCTGACATGAGTGACAGCCCCTCCGACTAGAAATAAACTAATAACCTGAAGTATATGTTAGTAACTACAACACACTGTAAAAAATACTGTGCCCGTTTTACTCAATAAAATTGAGGCAACTATTTGCATCAGCTTTTTGAGTATTTTAAATTTATTTTATTTGTGTTTATTCTATTAGACTTTGCATGTTTTCAACTTGGACTCTTAAGTAATAGCAACTCAATTTTATCAATTTAGAAAATTATAGTTTTAAGTATATCTATAATATTTTAAGTAATATTTACAAATGTCTCCTTGTAAGCCACACATTAAGTTACTTTTTTCCAAGCTACTTTTTTAAAAATATAAATTTAATAATTTTCTACATTTTTTAAAAGTACCATGAAACAGTAAACCAGCATCTCAATACAAAACATTTATTCACTTTAAAATGACAATGCAACAGTGCAAAACACAGTAGCTTATTTTTTCACCTTTACATAAAGCTGACTTCAAGTAAAAAAAAAAAAAACTTTATGTACTACAAGAGGTAGCAACAGTATTTAATTTTCGTATAACAGTTTTTTCAATGAGCATTGGTCTGTTTAACCCACTGAGAACAGTAATTCAGTCATCTAATTAAAACAATGTTTCGAACAATGTTAAAAACATAAAATTCAAATACATCATAATTATTACATCAGCTGATAAAAAAATAATCACTGAGAAAAGTGAACACCAATTTAAAGGTTTAGTTCACCCCAAAATGTAAATTATGTCATTAATTATTCACCCTCATGTCGTTCAAAACATTTGTTCTTCAGACACAAATGAAGATATTTTTGATGAAATCCCAGAGCTCTCTGATCCCTCCATAGACAACAATGTGATGAACACTTTCAAGGCCCTAAAGTATAGGAAAGACATAATTAAAATAGTCCATGTGACTCCAGTGCTTCAAACTTAATGTTATGAAGCCACGAGAATACTTTTTGTGCGCAAAAACAAACAAAAATAACGACTTTATTCAGCAATTTAGCTTTAGCCTGTTAGCGTTAGACAAGCCATGTAATTCAAGGCAAATTTAAGTTTTTATCAATACAAACATTTAGCTTTATCCTTGCTATATTTAAATATCAAACCATTGAACTGTTCACATTTAATGTCATTCTTACCTTTTTTAGTGTCGTTGGGTTGCCAGCAGTGCAAATTCAGTCCTGTCACCCATCAAAATGGCGTCTGTCATGAACATTTGTGTTTTTGCAACAGCCAAATCCACTTGTTTAGACTTTCAAATAAATTTTACTTAAAAAGTATCTTGAAAAAGCACACATCTAAAAAGCCTAGTAAACATTACTCAAGATAATACACGCACCATTTAATTGTAAAAAACATGTGTTGACAACATTATATTAAATAAGTTACTCAAAATATTAAGTAAAGTACCAAACATAGATTTAGTTGTTGAAAATATAGAATTTATTTTTGTTACAATTACAACCCCACAGAGTCATTTTTCCCAGTGCAGTTCACTGAACTGAGACGTGCTGAGAGAACTGATGAGAAGTAAACTCAGGCCCATCCATCTCTCTGGCAGCAGGCTCATGCCTGCTCGTGCCATAGACCTTGTTAAACCACGCCCCCTCCGCTACAAGATCTGCTACTCATTTAAAATGCAAAGATGTCAGCCAATCACAACAGTGGGCGTCTCACAGCAGACACGCCCCTTGAAACAGGGCATTCAGCCAGAGGGCAAACATCAGTATAGAAAAAATGACTTTTATTTCTAAATTATGACATTTTATGATGTAAAAATCATACTAACAATATAAGTACACCTCAGGAAACATTATAAAATAATAGAAAAATGCCATGCCATGGGACCTTTAATTAGCCACTGTTGCTCATTGGATGAGCTGGAGGTAAACATCAAATTATGTAGACAAAAAACTTCAAGGCACTCACATGGTAAAGTAAACAGCCTAAAAACCGAGTTAAAAGTAGATCTGCGCATTTCAGCAACACAGCCTTCTTCAGGACATATTTTTTGTGTTATTGCATTTTAGTTGTGTTATATGGCAAGCCATTTTGACTTTTATTCATTCGCAGGATATGAATTCTTGATGTCAACAATTCAGTTTTCACTATAGTTTAAATGTTAATTCTTGATATCAACAATTTAATTTTCTTTAGGTAAAATGCTAAATCTTGATATCAACAATTCAATTGCTACTAGTAAATTTTTCATTTTTGATATCAACAATTCAATTGCTACTAGTAAATTTTTCATTTTTGATATCAACAATTCAGTTGCCACTAGTGACAATGTTAATTTCTGATGTCATCAATGTGATTGTGACTAGGCTTGTCGCAATAGTCAATAAATCAATTAATCGCAAGATTTAAAAAAATTAGCTCGAATTTTTTTCCAGGCGTCCGTTTTTTTATCTCCATTTTTGCCAAGCGTTACATTATATGATCACGCTCTTATACATGTAAATGCTTCTAAGCGTGACAAGACACAAGAGAATGTGCTGTATGTCAATGTCCTGTCTGTGTGGCTGCGTCTCATGTCAGCTAATCCAGGGACACTCTGACACACAAACGAGACACAGAAAGACTCGCGTCACATCGAGTTCTCTTTTGCTCATGAACAAACAATAACAACAACACAGAGAATTTTGAGTATTCCCATATTAGGAGTCCTAAATTAGTTAAATAACGTCTTAAATGAACTTAAAGAGTTGTGAGGAAATGAGATGCGCGGGACAGCGCGTGAGATCCGCGGCTGTTCTTAAAGTGACAGGAGCACTGATGATGCCTGTCATTAATGTTCATCAAAGAACAACGGGAACAGAGAAAATTGTAGCTTTAATGATGATTAATCTATATTTCATTTATTATTTATGCAGTTAAGAAATGTGTTTGATAATTACATTTTTGTATATGTCTAACAGGGAAGGCACAGGTAAAAATAACATTTATTATAATGGGGTTATGTAAAGATAGTTTTAAGTTCACTTAAATTAAAAGTTGTTTTTTTAAAGCCTAATAAATGTTGAAATTGGCAGCTTTCAGTTATACTGTAATGTAACGTCATTAATGTTTCATAGAGACATTAGTATGAGTATCAGTGATGCCGGCCTTCATTCATAAAAACATGACAATACAACACATATTTAAAATATGCTGTCAATAAATTGTTTCTACATTAATTTGGAGAGTAACTGAAATTATTACAATATCAAAACATTAAAAACGTATTAATCATGATTAATTATAGAAAAAAATGGATTAATTCGTAAAAAAAAAATTAATCGTTTCCCAGCACTACCTAAAACAATCATCCGTTGCAGTTTTCCCAGCTGTTTATTCAAGTGCATTTTTTTGTTAACAGACTGAGAGTCCATTGCTTTTTTTTGTTTTGGTTGTTTTGTTCATTTATTGTGGATATTTAAAATGCTTTACGTTTTCAGTGTTAAATAGTCTTTAAAAATAAAAATGTATTGATCTTTGAAAAGGTGTACCTGCATTAGTATGCCATAATCATTATTTTAGATGAAAATCTCAGAACGACAATATTATCATTTATCGCAATAATTTCTTGGCCAAGTTATCGTCCAGCAAAATTTGCAACCCAGTCTCATATAAAAACGTACCCTGACTACATTGGTCCAAAGTGCAAAACGTAGAGGGGTTACAATAATGGCCCTTGAATTGTATCACTGTTACATTTTTTTTTGCCTATTCTTTTCCTCTTGTTTTGCGTCCAAGTCACGTGACTTTCAAGATTCCGGCCGTGAGAACAAAAAACATGGCGGACATTTCTCTCATTTTAGTGGAAAAAATCAGTATTTTGAGTTAGTTTCTGCATAAAAATAAGTTTTGATTACATTTCTAGCGAGAAATATGTATTTTATTTTCATAATATTCACTCAGTGAATGTACATAATCACTCGCTTGCTTGTTGTTGCGAAGATTTTTCAGATCTCTCCAGAAAAATGTGAAACTGTAACGTTTTGGTTGCTATGGACGCTGCTATCAACACATGTGAACGTTATCATGATGAAATTATTTATCATTTTTCCATTATGATATGTTGGAGTATGATTCTCAATTTAATCAGCCATCATAGTTTTGTTTACATTTATTTATTTTTATTTACGCTATTCAGACACAAACAGTAGCCCAACCCCGCCCCTAAACCTGCCCATATGCGTTATATGATATAAAACACAGAATATTACAGACAACGGGCACACTTTATTGAAAAAGTTCAAGTATTCCAACTGTTCCGAGGTCAAACGATTGATTTGTGTGAAGAAAAGATGCGCCCCGGTGTCACAATGAAGAAGACGCCACAGGCCGGCTGCAAGTTAAACCCATAGAAATGTATACGTAGAATCCTCATTCGACCGCTCCAGGCACGTCGACGCGCCGCCATAGAAACAGTCGCTAAAGGGGTATCTACGTATACATCTCTATGGGCTTACCCCTCGGCGTCATGAAATCGCGCTGAAGAAGTCTCGTTCAGAACACATCGCGATGTTTGGCATCAGTTCACGTGTCCCACGTGTTGGTGAGTTAATAGTCATAAATTATGTCCTAATGTTTGATATAAAGTATTTTCTGCTTGTTGTTATTGATCAGATTATGTTCAGTCACTGCATTATATCTTTCATCTCCACTCAGGCTTCACATTTCTTTGCTTTCTAAATCAACACACCTTAGGGTGATTAAACACTGTCACGTGACGTGCTATAGACCGTTAAACATATTTCATATTTTTAATATTTAATAATAACTACTAGTGTAGTTCCAACGTGGCATTTGTAGTAGAAGCACAATAAAAACAGCAATGCTTTTACCACAGTATTGGTAGTTTTAATGTGATTTTTGTTGTAAATAGACAGTAAACACAACACTTACCATGCTATAAATGCCTTTTAACGTTAAATCCAAATATTGTAATGTAATAGTACTTTTTACTGTATATAATATATGTATTATATATTATGACTTTTTTTCTCTCTTTCTTTTTTTTACCTGGAAAGAACAAAAGGGCCTTTCGGACTCAGTCAGCCCATTCTTGTTCATGGAGAAGTAACAGAGAAGACCGAAAGCAGCAACAGCAAATATTTGCAATGGTAAGTAAGTGTTGGTTTGAACTCTTTATCAAGCATTTGTGGTTACTTAAACATATTCTTACAAACCGCATGGCTCAATCAGTAAGAACATATTCTCTAAGTCTTAATAATTCACAAGATTTAACAAGTTGTCAAATTCATATGATACTCGTACATAATCCGGCAGCTTTTACTCCGACTCCTGCCATTGGCTACTGCCTCAATTCCTGTACATATTTATCATGATTTTTGTAAATCATTTGCTCCCCTTCTTGGAAAGTAGTCGGATGTCCCACACACTGTCAGAAAGTTTATATTAAGTCCAATGTTTTCTTTAAATTTATTACAAATTGGGCCCTGTCTGTTCATGTAATATTAGATGTCTCTTCAGACCTCATAACCTACCTCTGTTTGCAAGAGTAGAAATGCTCACATGACATCAGATATTCGATTATTTTGTCATAATAATCTATAATCAGATCAGTTGTACTGAAAAGTGTGAAGTGACGTGTGGCCAAATATGGTGACCCATACTTGGAATTTGTGCTCTGCATTTAACCCATCCAAGTGCACACACACAGTAGTGAACACACACACACACACCGTGAACACACACCCAGAGCGCTGGTATTCACTCCCCCCACCGACAATTCCTGCCGGACCTGAGACTCGAACCCGCAACCTTTGGGTTGCAAGTCCAACTCTCTAAACATTAGGCCACGACTGCCCCGTAGCGTACTGCTGATAATGTCCTGTTTGCATGTAAATCATTTACGTGATCAAAAGATCAAGTGAATAATCATGAATAATCTAATTTTTAAACAAATTCATATGTGCTATTAAAGATATACTTTCAATAATGGAAATGCACACATATCAGTGAACTGTATTTAACATTTAATTATGCAACACTTTTTACAGAAAGAAATCCTACAGTTATGTAAAGGGACAACATCATCATCATGTCCTGTCCTGGGCACACTGGGCAACATGTGTCCTCCAACATATTCGATCTGTGGCCACGTTCTTCACATCTTCTCATGCGACACCTGCATTCTTCAGGTCTTCGCGAAACATCTGTCTCATGTCTTCCTTGGTCTTCCCTGTCTCCTGCGTCTTCCTGGTGGTGTCCACTTCATAACTGTTTTGGGGTGTTGTTGTTTGGGCATGCGTAGGATATGTCCAGTGAGGTGCACCCTTTGCTATGTCACAGTTTCTCAAAGTCTTCACGTGGAGTACCACTCCTCCTCATGATCTCTTCGATATATGCAGAACCAATATTCATAAACTGTACTCGATGTCTGCCTATGCCTTTATCAAAAAAGCATCAGTGCTCATCAGGAGTTTTAGTAAAGGACAAATGTATTGCCATCCACTAGTTCTAGTCATGCAGCGACTTCATGATGCTATAGTCCAATGTATATATCTGCATTTGTATATAGCGGGTGTTTGTTCGAACAAATGAAGATAGTGAGAGTGAATACCTTTTGAAATCAATATTTATTCATTAAACCTTTTATTACAGTGGTCATTATAGTAAATGTCCACCATAACTACATCTATGGTATCATTATATCACTACCTTGTTAATGTAAATGTAATATGAATGTATTTTATAGAAGAATTTTCTTACTGAAAATGGTTAACATTTATAATAATCATTAACTATTTGAATTGGCCTTTCATTTAGTTACAATAAAAGTGAACAATAATCACAAGGAAATAGTATTAAAGTTGAGAATGTACATTTTTTTTGCCTATTTATTTTTTTAAGGGAAGAAACAAATATATTTTCAGATAATAAAGTCGCACCTCATGTCTTGGTTTGTACTTCATAATGGTTATTTTTTTGAAAAGTTATGTTTCAATATATTTCTCTCTCTCTCTCTCTCTCTCTCTCTCTCTCTCTTACCCCTTTTCCACCAAAGCAGAGCCAGAGCTAGATTGGAGCCAGAGCCTAGTTCCAAATCGGTTCTTTGTGTTTCCACACCCAAAGCTCCAGCTCCGAGCCAGGAAAAGTGGTTCTTAAGTAGCACCAAAACATAGCTGGGCTAGAACAGGGCTAGAAGTAAGAACCGATTACGTCAGGCACTGGGGGCGGGGTCAACAAGACGAACACAGACTTGAGATCCGCCATTGTTGAAATAGCAGCTAATGGAGCTAACAGCTGCTGCTCGTTTGTAATCTCCGTCTATGCTAATTACGGCGAACTGCACGAATGCGTTGGATTCGCTGTGTTTTCGTTGTGTTTTAATGCCGATGTAGGATCGTAAAGCCACGTTAATCAATAGTTGTTGATGGAAGGCTTGTTGGCAGCGGTGCTGTGCAGAGACCGATCTCCGTATGATAACGAGTCCAGCGAGAGCACACGACTCCTTATGCTTTATATTCACTCATGCGTTTTTTAAAATATTATACGTGGATCGGTCTGCGCAGCGCCGATGCATCTCAAACAAGCCTGGTGTGTGTGTGTTTCCCGCTAGCGTTGCTGAGAAAGATGAGACGTATACAGTGACGTAAGACCTGGCTCTGTTGTGGCTCTACTAGCCTGTGGAAACGCAAACGGTTCTTAGCAGGCTCCTCAGTTGAACCAACTATGAACTGGGACTAGCTCTGGCTCCGATCTAGCTCTAGCACTGCCTTGGTGGAAAAGGGGTCTCTGTGTATATATATATATATATATATAACTGATCTTCTTTATACTGTTGTGGAGTAGTTTGGGCACTACATTTGTCTTTGAAATGTTTGACATTAAATATTGGAATATGCTTATAAAATTGTGTGCATTCATTATGCTTTTGTTACATTTATTTTAATTCAGTTCAGATGAAGAATGGCATAAAGAAGTGATTCAATATATATATATATATATATATATATATATATATATATATAATCACTTCTTATTCACATATAATACACACACACACACAATAAATGTATATTAGTAGATGCAATTATCTTTAGTTACAAAAACTGCAACTACCCGTGCTGTTGTAGCTTATAAATATTTAAGAAATAAATATTTAGCAGCCTAAATAGTAAATATTTAAGGAATCTAGCCCTTCAGTTGAAACCGGATGAGATCTGTCATCATTTACCATAAATGGACAAGTAAGTGTGACGCCTCTGTTCTGCTGCGTTGTCATTGGCTGTGACTTTATTGCAGAACTCGCTGTGATTGGGCTATCTTTTAACCCATATAAAACGGCATTTCACGTTACACAGTATGTTTTGATGTTTTTATTACGTTAATAATGCGTTAAGTTAATTATAAAGTGTCGCTATGTTGTGAGAAATTACTCCTTTACCGAGATCCCAACCCTAACCCTAAGAATTCCTGCACACTTCAATGAACTACAGCGCCATGTTTCCCATTGCATTTGTACAATGACAGAGATGTATGGGTAATGTAGTTTAAAACGTTTAATAATGAAACAATAAATGCTAAGTAAATTACATCTTTAATGGACAACTGGATATCTAAATATGTTCATTGTGTAAACATTTATGACATATATGAGGGGCAGGTTGAAATTTTATATTTTACTGTGAGCACTTTTAGAAAACCTTTATGCCAGCTTTCCATATCTGTCTGAAAACTGTGCCCAACATTATTTAGAAAACATAGCATAAGCAGTTGTCCTGCCAATTTCCTCTGTGATACGCTAACCAGACTTTGAGTAACAGCCATTTGAAATGTGCTTTTTTTTTGCTCTTCCAGGGGCCTCTACTGGGTCCCTGAGGGCGGAAGGGCAGTACAACATTCACAGATCTATTCTCCTCATCATGGACAACAAACTTTGAGTCACATTTAAATATCAGAGTATTTTCTCTTTTCTATTCTAACATCATGCTTGTATTAGGTTTTGATGGGTATTGTGAGACCATCTGATGAAATGCAGAAATATTTGAAAGAAATTTTGTAATATAATTATTATTAATATTTATTTTTTCTTTTATGGATAAACACCAATAAATATAATGTATGAACCCGCAACAACTTGCAATTATCCAGTTTCCAGTGTAAACAAAAACTATTCATATGTACACTTCACTATTATTATTAAATATAGGACAATGCACCAATAGCAAAAGAGACATTGCCAAAATTTCATGTATTTTCACATACTGTAACGGTGCTTGCCCGTAATGTTAATAAGTCCAGTTGGGCGCCAGACAGTTTACATAAACTGACAAAAAAGGTTTAATTTTCCCTTGACAAAAAGCAGCACAATAAATGTCATAACACGATTTTTGGATCATTTAAGACTGTTTTACTCTTTCAAAAATAAAATAGATCCATATCGTAAATAAATCCCAACAATAATAATAAGAATAATAATAAGTTGGCTCTCCCAAGCCAACTTAATAATAATTCAAGCACTCAATGTCCACAAAAACTTTAACCCTCAAAAAATTGGAAAAGAAATAAACTCCTTACAAGGTGATTAATTTCTCTCGTGCGTCTTTTCGCACGGCCAGCAACTCAGTAATAGGGTGATAGGCCCTTTAAAACCAACATAAATAGTCCAAAAATAGTCCACAATATAAGTAAATAAATAATGAAAACGAAATTAAATCGAACAATATGTTTGGTGTCCACCAAAAAGAATAATAATAGTTTGAAGGGACCGTGTGGAGTAGAAAGAAAAAAGGCAGGAATTAATGTCACGTCTGTGAGGGCGCGGGGAAGATTAGTTTATCCTTTTACCTTATCCTGTTTCGTTGGTCGGATAATTCTGAAGTTTCGTAGAAAGCAGGAGTTAATACTTGCAGGTTCACCCCGTTAGTCCTCGATTCCTTTTTAGGCTGAAGCTTTGAAGTGGTGACGGCGTCCCTGTTACAGCTCGCTCAGCGCCCTTACTTTGAATCCCTTCGACCATCCGCCTCGGCTGTTCCACACCGCAGATTATCGGTCTTTAACCCCTCATAAGTAATCCCGGGAATACCTTCACGACACGCTGACAAACTGACGCCTCACTTTCCTCCTTTACTTTTCCACGCTCTGCTTCCAACAACTTCCCCACCAGGCTCTCACTTCCGACTTCCTCCTTCCTCTTTTCTGCTTTTACTTTTCCCAACGAAATCAGCAAAACCACACCTCTTTTCGTTTCCGCCTTTAAACTTTCGTTTGCACGAATTTTTATAATTTTTATGAAGTTGGAAAGATAGTTATTTGAATAGTCTGACTATTAGTTATTTTTGTTTCTTTTGAGCAGCGAACTGCTACATCCTCCCCCCATTGGAAAGTCAACCCCTGGTTGGTCTACTCCTGAAATCCTAAGAATTCCTCTTCATCTGACGAGTCCTGAAATATTTCCAGAATTTTTTGTTTTTCTCGTCTTTCCACCTCCTTAGCTGTAGGATAACATGGTTTCAGGTTACATACATGTATAGTTCTACCATCTTCCCCAGTGCTTTCCAAAACAACTTGATAGTTTACTGGCCCTAGCTGACGGATGACCCGGTAAGGTCCCTTCCATTTCTTACCAAGTTTAGCGGTAAAGTAATGCGGGGCACTTGATCTGGGAAAATTTCTTATCCACACCCTGTCTTGAAACTGGTAAGTCACTTCTCTTCTGTTTTTATTGTAGTTTCTTAATTGCCTGAAACGTGCTTTTTTTGAACTGGCCTCTGCTTTAGCGCGAAGCTGATTGAGTCTGTCAATAGTTTCATAAAGTGGGGTATCTGGCAGCACAGGGATTGATAACTGAAGGATTCGATCCATTGGACTCTGGAGCTTCCTGCCTATTTGAAGTTCGGCCGGCGTCAGTCCTGTAGTTTCCTGTACTGCAGTGTTCAATGCGAACCTGAACTCAGGAAGGTAAGTATCCCACTTTTTATGATTGTCTTCAACGTATGCTGCAATCATACATTTTAAAGTACGATTAACCCGCTCAGTCATGTTCGTTTGGGGATGATACGCTGTAGTAAGTTTTGGGCTGATTTTCCATTGTTCACACAGCTCCTGGAAAAGGGACGATACAAACTGGGAACCTCGATCCGATAGAATGTAAGTTGGAACTCCCCATCTTGTGAGAATTTCAGTTCTAAAGATACGGGTAACAGCGGAAGCGGTTGCGGTTCGCATGGGGAAAATCTCCACCCAACGTGTATAGTAGTCTACTACTACCATGATGTATTCATGTTGTTGCGAACTGCGTGGAAACGGCCCCATAAGGTCTACTCCCAGTAGCTCATTTGGTCGGTTCACAATAGTCTGTTGCAGTTTCCCCGAAGGTTTTTTATTGTCACTTTTTAGGACTTGGCACTTCTCGCAGCATTTAATGAAGTGTTTTACTTCAGACCACATCTTAGGCCAGAATGCAACATCATGAAGCCTTTTGTACGTTTTGAAGATGCCTAAATGACCAGACAGGGGATTCTCATGATAAGCTTTCAATATTTGGGATTTTAGCGAAGAAGGAACATAAATTCGGTAATGCGTTTGGTGATCATCAGCCTGGGTTTTCCTATACACTTTATCTTCCAGGACTATATATTTTTCCATCATGATGGGATCAGATTTTGCTAAAGCACGGAAGACCTTTTCAATTTCAGGATCTTGGTGCTGCTCTACCCACACACATTCAGCAGTAAAAGGAAGGTCCTCTACTTTATCCTTGGTAGAAAACAAATTACATTCCCCAGTGGAAGGTATTCGGGAGAGAGCATCTGGCACCACATTGAGTTTGCCCTTCCTGAATTCTACAACAAAATCGAACTTTTGCAATCTTAAAGCCCATCTCAGTAGACGGCTTGTGGTTTTGTTAGAAGTTAGAACCCACTGTAAGGCAGAATGATCGGTGACTACTGTGAATATTTTTGGTTCCAGATAGTACTGCCATTTTTCTAGGGCCCATACCACCGCAAGGCACTCCTTTTCTGTTGCGGAATAGTTCACTTCAGACTTAGTCAATGTCCTGCTCGCGTATGCTATGACTTGTTCAGAGTCTGCTTTTAATTTTTGTGTAAGGACCGCACCAAGACCAGTTTCACTTGCGTCTGTATATACCGTGAATGGAAGATCTGGCTTGGGATGTCCTAAAACTGGAGAAGAGGTCAGATATGATTTTAATTGATCAAAGGCCTGTTGACACTCAGGTGACCAGATGAAAGGCTGTCCTTTTTTTTTCAGATTGTTCAAAGGTACAGAAACTTTTGAGAAGTCAGGAACAAACCTGTGGTACCATCCAGACATTCCTAGAAATCTTTGAACCTCCTTGAGGTTCTTTGGTACAGGATACTGCTGAATGGAACGTACCTTCTCAGGATCTGCCGCAATGCCGTTGGTATTGACAATGTGCCCCAAAAATGTTATCTCCTCGCGACAGAAGGTGCTTTTCTTCAAATTAATAGTTAGTCCTGCTTGATGTAGTTTGCCAAACACCATCTGGAGGTCTGAAAAATGCTGAGTCACAGAGGGAGAATAAATTATTATGTCATCCAAGTAGACCAGGCAACACTGTCCCCGTGAGTCTCCCAGGACCAACTCCATTAACCTCTGGAATGTAGATGGTGCATTTTTAAGTCCAAAAGGCATTACATTAAAGTGATAAAGGCCTGAGGAAGTGGTGAAGGCAGTCATGAACTTACTTTCAGGGGCCATCTCCACTTGCCAGTATCCGCTATTTAAGTCAATAGTGGAAAAAATGGTTGACCCAGAGAGGGACTCAAGAATCTCTGTAATGGATGGAAGAGGGTAGGCATCACTTTCTGTGAGTGAATTGAGTTTCCTGTAATCCACACAAAACCTTTGCCCCCCATCTTTTTTAGGTACTAGCACGACTGGGGAGGACCACCCAGAACGCGAAGGTTCGATGATACCTGCTGATAACATCTCTTCGAGCTGCTCTTTCACTATGGTCTGTTTTGCAGAAGACATGCGATAAGGTTTTTGTTTTATAGGAATTTGGGCAGAGGTATATATGTGATGCTGTAAAACCTTGGTTCTACCAACTTCATGGGTACACACCTTGGGATTTGTCCGTAGGATGTCACACAGTTGTTGTTTTTCGGATGCCTGTAGGTTTGCAGAAGACACCGCCTTATCTATATAATCTTGAACCTCAAGGTGATTCTCCTGCTGGAACCCCGGGGGAGGAACTGAACTGATAAGGCCCAGATGGTGTTTTGTTTTACCCCCATCTTTGCTGTTCCTTACTGCCTGGCTTTTCGGTCCAGACACTGAGGCACTACCAGGTTGGAAAGGGTAAGTAATTAAAGGAGCATGTTTAAATCCATACACTTGGTCAACAACATTTATTTGTAGCTGGCTATGATAAATAAAATCAAGTCCCAATACAATTCCATAAGCCAAAGCCTTAGAAGGAAGCACAGCCACGGAAGAATTTACCACATTCCCATTTATTTCGATGTCTAAAGCAGCCCAGCCCAGAGGTGTCTCTGCTTCCCCATTGGCAAGATATAAGGGCCCATGGCACCAAGGTTTAAGATTTTGTTTTGAGCCATTTAACTCAGACCAAAGATTCTCATGCAACAACGTATAGCTAGCTCCTGTGTCTAGGATAGCTTTGCCATACCAATGTTTAATGTGTATGGGTACAACTAGCTGTTGTGGAATGTATGCTGGATTCAGAGGGGAAGGCATAATTGAGCAAGAGTCCTTACGCTGGAAAGTATCACCCTTAAAGGACTGCTTAGAGGTCACAGCTGATGCAGTGGAATTATTAGGGTATCCACTGGTTTTGGACCTTGCTGATTTTTGTTTGTTATATTGACTGTTCATTTGAGTAAAGGTCTGAGAATTGTACTGAGGACATGACCCAGGGGAATGTGTGCCTCTGCAACGCCAACACAATGGGGTTTTATCTTCCTGAGGAATGTTGGGAGAATGCAACCCTTTCTGTATGGGACCTGCTCTCCTACCATGGAGATTATGCTCATACGCCACTTGTAATTCATGGTCCTTTTCCATCTGGTGACCCAAACGTACAAGTTCATCCACATCCTCCACTCTTCCACGGAGCTGACTGGCCAAATATGGTTTTATATGTTTCAAAATGAACTTAACAATGTCCTTTTCAGTGAGGGCTGGGTTCCATCTGGTACAAAGAGCTCGGTAAGAATATGCAAAGTCTCGGATGGATTCATGTTCACCCTGTTTTTTAGTTCTGACACGCTCCGCAAGCTCGTCTTCATAGTCTTCAGCAAGAAAAGCGGATAAAAAAGAAGCTTTGAACTCAGACCAAGATGCAACTTTGGAACGTGTTGTTTCCCACCAATCTCGAGCGGTGCCATGAAATACAGTACGAAAAGTAGCCAACAGATCAGTGTCAGACAAAGGGTGCAAAGCAAGGAAATCTTGACATTTCGATAAGTATAGTAGTGGATCAGGATCATCTCCCGACCTCCCATAGGTAGGAAAGATTAATTTAATATGATCAGTTTTGGGAACCGCTGTAAGAGCAGGAGCAGACATCAAAGGTGGAGTCTCTGATAGAGGTGAAAAAACTGGAGTTGATTCTCTTTCTTCGTCTTTCATTTTACCAGAATGAACCTCAGAGATTGTATCAAGTTTTTCACTTATTTCATTCACTTTTGTAGACAAACTCTTTAACGATGGGGGGAGTTCGGAAATACGGCTTACCATGTCCATGTGTTTTTCGTGCACAGTTTTCTGGATATCTTTCACGTCCCGCTGCACTTCAACTTGCAACTGATCCACCATGAACCCAAGGTCAGCCACCAGAGAAACTTTCATTTTGTCTACTTCCTCTGACACTACAGTTTTGATTGCTTTCATTATTGTATCCATCTCACTGTCATCTTTGTCCTTATTTGAAGTCACTACCTTATGTAGATTTCGTAAACTTTGCTCTGTATTTTCAGCTAGCTTGTTTATCTTAGACTCTACATGAAACCTACTTCTTTGTACTTGCTTACTTAAATCATTTAAAACTTTATCCTGTTTACCCAGATCCTGGTACAGCTTATTCAGGTTGCCCTGGACTTGCTCAGTAAGTTGACCCCATCCTCTACCAGGGGTAGGCAGCATCATAGGAAGTTCACGTTGAATCTCTGAATCGACTGAGACTTCCTCACGGACGGGAAATGCACCAGGAGGTTCATTTTGGGTTTCTAAAAGAGGGGATAAGGAAACAGGGGTTGCCATGTCCATGTCTGCAGTTTGCACAAGGAGAGAAGGAGAGTGGTCACTGAGATTTTGGGTATGCATGTTCACAGTATCCCTAGCATGAAGAAGAGGGACATGTAAAGGCGTGGATACGTCTGGAGGGGACATCAAAGGATATGAAAACGAATAGTGAGTAGACATGATAAATACAATGATAAAGCAACAATACTTCACAATTACCACAATGTCCCAGGAGACATGTATCATCAATAAATTCCATTCACATTCAAGTCTGGATTTCAAAATAAAACATTACATGTTCATTTTTTTCTTTTCATCAATTTCAGTCCCTCAGTGCAATGCCGTGTCCTTTTGCAATAGTTCAGTTAAAGTTCTTAAGTTCATTAATTGTCCCAATCAAGCAAATCGTGAATTAGAGTTCAACCTTCTGAAAGTTCGTAGTCGGGCCCCACGTTGGGCGCCACTCTGTAACGGTGCTTGCCCGTAATGTTAATAAGTCCAGTTGGGCGCCAGACAGTTTACATAAACTGACAAAAAAGGTTTAATTTTCCCTTGACAAAAAGCAGCACAATAAATGTCATAACACGATTTTTGGATCATTTAAGACTGTTTTACTCTTTCAAAAATAAAATAGATCCATATCGTAAATAAATCCCAACAATAATAATAAGAATAATAATAAGTTGGCTCTCCCAAGCCAACTTAATAATAATTCAAGCACTCAATGTCCACAAAAACTTTAACCCTCAAAAAATTGGAAAAGAAATAAACTCCTTACAAGGTGATTAATTTCTCTCGTGCGTCTTTTCGCACGGCCAGCAACTCAGTAATAGGGTGATAGGCCCTTTAAAACCAACATAAATAGTCCAAAAATAGTCCACAATATAAGTAAATAAATAATGAAAACGAAATTAAATCGAACAATATGTTTGGTGTCCACCAAAAAGAATAATAATAGTTTGAAGGGACCGTGTGGAGTAGAAAGAAAAAAGGCAGGAATTAATGTCACGTCTGTGAGGGCGCGGGGAAGATTAGTTTATCCTTTTACCTTATCCTGTTTCGTTGGTCGGATAATTCTGAAGTTTCGTAGAAAGCAGGAGTTAATACTTGCAGGTTCACCCCGTTAGTCCTCGATTCCTTTTTAGGCTGAAGCTTTGAAGTGGTGACGGCGTCCCTGTTACAGCTCGCTCAGCGCCCTTACTTTGAATCCCTTCGACCATCCGCCTCGGCTGTTCCACACCGCAGATTATCGGTCTTTAACCCCTCATAAGTAATCCCGGGAATACCTTCACGACACGCTGACAAACTGACGCCTCACTTTCCTCCTTTACTTTTCCACGCTCTGCTTCCAACAACTTCCCCACCAGGCTCTCACTTCCGACTTCCTCCTTCCTCTTTTCTGCTTTTACTTTTCCCAACGAAATCAGCAAAACCACACCTCTTTTCGTTTCCGCCTTTAAACTTTCGTTTGCACGAATTTTTATAATTTTTATGAAGTTGGAAAGATAGTTATTTGAATAGTCTGACTATTAGTTATTTTTGTTTCTTTTGAGCAGCGAACTGCTACAATACCTGACATCAGTAATGTGCATGCTTTAATTTTTATTGCAGTAGTAGATGTACCAGATTTATCAACATGGATCATCTTCAGTTAAGCTTGAAGTGTTTGTAATCCTGTCCTTTATTTCTGGCATTTAAAACTGGCATAATTGTCACAGCATGCAAGTATATGCAACTTTTTGGTGTATTGTACCAAATATAATATAACCAGATAAAAAAGGTTTATGTCTCAAGTAAAAGAATCTTGGTAATTAATTAGATAACCTAAATAAACTTGTGAAATGTGTATTTACTTTCCAAACACCATACACAATATTCACCATACTTTATCACTCAACACTTTATTGGAGGATACAGTATACAGTTGATACAGTAGCATAAAGACAAATGAGATTCAAGATAAATAAAAATGGGTCTTCAAAAATACATTAACATCATATTAATCCATTCACAGCTGCTGAAGCCACACAAATGAGTGCCACAGAATCCCATCCAGTCAACTATGATACAGAAAACAGATTTGATATTGTGTTGAAAAATAATGATTCATTATCACAGCTAGACTGGTTTCTTGCTCTTCCCTCTATCATGTCCATGTTCTATCTTGTTCTTCTTCTTCTAAGCAATTAGCTTACTTGTACCCTACAGTGTATAATTGATAAACAGATGATGTGGTCACTGATGTGGTGTAGCCTTTTCTCAACCAGAGGAAGAAGTTCTAACATCCCATAGTCAGGCATTCTCCAGTCCTGGTCTAAAAGTAAAACAAAAACACAATTCAAAATAAGTTTAATGTACAGTCAGGTTAGCATATATTCTGCATGATTTAAGCAATGGTTGGCTACTCTGGGCCTCAGCATCCATTGTCCTGCAGATTTAGCTCCAACCTCAAACCCACCTGCCTATAATTATCTATAAGTAAACCTGAAGACTTTAGTTAAAATTTTCAGGCGTGCTCGATTAGGCTTGGAGGTAAACTCTCCATTTCAAAAGGGCCAGAGTTGCCCATTCCTGATTTAAATTTACAAAGCCGCAGTCAGTACATTATATAATACACACTGAAGCATTATGTATATAATATTGCAGCACATAATATTAGCCAAGTACTGAACAAAAACTATTTTACCCATATCTACAGCAACCTTTTAAACAGCAGATCTTTAAAAATATATTTTAGAAAGGCATGGTCTCTACTTAGCCTTTGCCAGTGATGCTAGATTTCTTTTAAGACAACATACTCTTCTGTCACTTGTTTCAAGAGCATCCCTTGTGATAGCCTGGACATTGTAAAATTGTTCAAATATGGCAATACAAATTTCATGGAAAAATTAAGAAATAGGTACAGAGGCACAAGACTTACCATGCTTGTTATGAAGCACCCATGGCCATGCATAGTTCTCAGAGACTGGAGTTTTTGCCTCTTGTATTCCTCCTTGGCTGCACATTAGTCTTTTCCTGTAGAATCTTCTGAAGTGTGTGCCTTCTCTTGCTATCCATCTTAAAACATAAATGCAATGTGTTTTAATCTGTGGAGTATAAGAAATAAGTATAAAAAAATTAACCAGATATTTCACATAATTCAAAGAACATCTACTATTTGATTCCTAATATATGCCACAACTCAATATCTTCCAAAGCTACCCAGAACCATCCATGGTCTACAAAACAGAGTAAAACCTGGAGTTTATATCAACTAAATGCTTTTTATCACACTTTAAGAATTGAAGGCCAAAAGTCCAGTTCCAGCCTTTATGCTAAAAGGCAATCATTGTAATAATAATTGTATCAAAAAGGGAAACAGATATTTACCATTTTAGATAAATCCAAGATACAGAACCTCATTTGCTCATTTTAGGGTTTATAAAAAGATTTACACATGAATAATGGTGCATATTTTATCAGAGTAGAAAGAATGATCACTGCTGAAATTAATAGTTCTTTAAGAAATCAACATCAAATTCTGTACTACATATTACAGCATTGCTTCAATACAGGACATACCAATGGACTTGCGCACTTTTCTGTCGTCTTTGGGCACAAGATGGCCATGTTCCTTCCTCACCCTAAACAAAGGACTTATTCGATTAGCTTCCTTCGATATAAGGTCTGGTCTTTCTTCTCTGCTGTAAAACAAGAAAGCCTTACTTACTCTATGTGCAATTACTATTGTTTTTGAAACATATCAATTAAGACAGTTACAATACGATTCAGGGGAGCATTTGATTAGTAAATACTGATATAGTAAAATATTCTAGAAACTTTACCTGAAGGGCTGATTCGCTGCGACTCACTAGTAGCTCTTGTGAGGGTTGGCTCTTAAAAGAACTGTTGAGTTTGATATTGTAGAGATCTAAAAAAAAAAAAAAAAAAAAAAAAAAAAGTAATCTGCAAGTATTCCTGCAAGACAGAAAGAAAGGAAATTTCATTACATTGCATGCAAGTTGTGAGTTCATGCATAACTCTTTCTGTAACATAAGTTTCTTTCTGTAAAAAGTGTTGCATAATAATGTTAAATACATTTATATAATAAGTTCACTGATATGTGTGCATTTCCATTTTTGAAAGTATATCTTTAATAGCACACATGAATTTGTTTAAAAATTTTGATTATTCTCTTGATTTTTTTGATCACATAAATGATTTACATGCAAACGGGACGTTATCAGCAGTACAACTGATCTGATTATGACAAAATAATCGAATATCTGATGTCATGTGAGCATTTCTACTCTTGCAAACAGAGGTAGGTTATGAGGTCTGAAGAGACATCTAATATTACATGAACAGACAGGGCCCAATTTGTAATAAATTTAAAGAAAACATTGGACTTAATATAAACTTTCTGACAGTGTGTGGGACATCCGACTACTTTCCAAGAAGGGGAGCAAATGATTTACAAAAATCATGATAAATATGTACAGGAATTGAGGCAGTAGCCAATGGCAGGAGTCGGAGTAAAAGCTGCCGGATTATGTACGAGTATCATATGAATTTGACAACTTGTTAAATCTTGTGAATTATTAAGACTTAGAGAATATGTTCTTACTGATTGAGCCATGCGGTTTGTAAGAATATGTTTAAGTAACCACAAATGCTTGATAAAGAGTTCAAACCAACACTTACTTACCATTGCAAATATTTGCTGTTGCTGCTTTCGGTCTTCTCTGTTACTTCTCCATGAACAAGAATGGGCTGACTGAGTCCGAAAGGCCCTTTTGTTCTTTCCAGGTAAAAAAAAGAAAGAGAGAAAAAAAGTCATAATATATAATACATATATTATATACAGTAAAAAGTACTATTACATTACAATATTTGGATTTAACGTTAAAAGGCATTTATAGCATGGTAAGTGTTGTGTTTACTGTCTATTTACAACAAAAATCACATTAAAACTACCAATACTGTGGTAAAAGCATTGCTGTTTTTATTGTGCTTCTACTACAAATGCCACGTTGGAACTACACTAGTAGTTATTATTAAATATTAAAAATATGAAATATGTTTAACGGTCTATAGCACGTCACGTGACAGTGTTTAATCACCCTAAGGTGTGTTGATTTAGAAAGCAAAGAAATGTGAAGCCTGAGTGGAGATGAAAGATATAATGCAGTGACTGAACATAATCTGATCAATAACAACAAGCAGAAAATACTTTATATCAAACATTAGGACATAATTTATGACTATTAACTCACCAACACGTGGGACACGTGAACTGATGCCAAACATCGCGATGTGTTCTGAACGAGACTTCTTCAGCGCGATTTCATGACGCCGAGGGGTAAGCCCATAGAGATGTATACGTAGATACCCCTTTAGCGACTGTTTCTATGGCGGCGCGTCGACGTGCCTGGAGCGGTCGAATGAGGATTCTACGTATACATTTCTATGGGTTTAACTTGCAGCCGGCCTGTGGCGTCTTCTTCATTGTGACACCGGGGCGCATCTTTTCTTCACACAAATCAATCGTTTGACCTCGGAACAGTTGGAATACTTGAACTTTTTCAATAAAGTGTGCCCGTTGTCTGTAATATTCTGTGTTTTATATCATATAACGCATATGGGCAGGTTTAGGGGCGGGGTTGGGCTACTGTTTGTGTCTGAATAGCGTAAATAAAAATAAATAAATGTAAACAAAACTATGATGGCTGATTAAATTGAGAATCATACTCCAACATATCATAATGGAAAAATGATAAATAATTTCATCATGATAACGTTCACATGTGTTGATAGCAGCGTCCATAGCAACCAAAACGTTACAGTTTCACATTTTTCTGGAGAGATCTGAAAAATCTTCGCAACAACAAGCAAGCGAGTGATTATGTACATTCACTGAGTGAATATTATGAAAATAAAATACATATTTCTCGCTAGAAATGTAATCAAAACTTATTTTTATGCAGAAACTAACTCAAAATACTGATTTTTTCCACTAAAATGAGAGAAATGTCCGCCATGTTTTTTGTTCTCACGGCCGGAATCTTGAAAGTCACGTGACTTGGACGCAAAACAAGAGGAAAAGAATAGGCAAAAAAAAATGTAACAGTGATACAATTCAAGGGCCATTATTGTAACCCCTCTACGTTTTGCACTTTGGACCAATGTAGTCAGGGTACGTTTTTATATGAGACTGGGTTGAAATTTGTTATCGTGACAGGCCTAACTGTGACTAGTAAGAAAGCCATTTTAGATATCTGAATTTCTGAAATGATATTGATATCAACAATTCAATTCTTGATATCAGAGATGCTGATTGTTGATTTCAGGAATTGAATTCCTGATCTCAACAACTGAATTTGAAAGGCGACATCTCACTAGTGAAAATACAATTACTGATATCAAGAATTAGCATTTTAACTAGAGAAAATTAAATCGAGGATATCAAGAATTCATATGGGAATGAATAAAACTCAAAACAGCTTGCATATTCTTATGCTTTGTACCAAGAGGCTAGTCTTAAGCCCTATTCGGACGGTAATTGTTTCTCGTGGGGTCGTAAGGTATTTTCATCATTGACAGGGGCTGTGATTTTATTGCCGTCCTAATCCAAAATGTCAGTGTTTTTCTCCCACCACCCGCGTAAAAATCCCCGGCCGAATTACGCACTGTTTTTTGACAAACACCAAGGTCGTGTGGTAATTTAATTGCCGTCTGAATCCACATCTCTGAGTTTTCAAGAATATATCACTTAAAAATGCACTGTTTATATCCTCACTGCAGAGCACCGTACAGTTGTGCTTCGCTAATTTGGATGCATTGCCTTTATTACTGAAATGCTGGTATTAACAAGAGCAATATATTTCATCACCGCTCAAAAAATTAAAAGAAGAAAAGAACGTAAACATTTGAAATGGGCCGTTATTATGACAGCAATTATGTTAAAATAACCAAGCAGCATTATGTTTACCTCATAAATAAGAGGCTGTATTAACTTATTTCTGCTCATTTCCATGTGGAATAAAATGACATCCTTTATTTTTAGATAAAATATGCATAATGTGTGCGTCTATCTTCCTATTTTTAAATAGATTTAAATAGTTCAATAATAATTAGTATATTATTTTCCTATTATTAAATTGCATATGCATTTATTCTTATTATACCAAGCATATGACATTTTATTTACAGCATACAATCATGTTATTGACCACGTGAGCAGTGCGTTCCCAGGTGCACAGGATCACAAAACTCGCTCCTCCACCGTGAATAAATCACCCGAGTTTTAGCACTGAGGTGGCACGCAAATGTATTTTTACAGACGTCCACGTGAGAAACAATTAGCCCACCGTCCGAATAGGGCTTTAGCCACACTCTCATATCAACCAGCGGTCCTGGATGATCCACTAATCACCGCTAGTATAATGCTGCGTTCCAGGCAGGTTTTTGAGCCTGTAAGTTACGACTTCAAACCACGACTCACGACTTTGTAGCATTCCAGGCAAAGTCACACCAAACTGCCTGAGCGGTAGCTAGATGTAAACAAAGAATGGCGAACCTTACGGGGATTATGCTCATTTACAATAATTTCTATCGCCAAAGGTGCTTACACCATGCTTATTTGAGGGAAACTGAGGAGAAAAAACTGTGCATAAGGCAAGAGAAGCTGTTATACCTTTTATTTTACGTTATTTGCATATTTGGAAATGTATTTGGTATTCATTTATTCTTGCACTCCATGGCCTGAAAACTAGCTAACACTAGAAAAGCTGCTGATAATGCATAACATTTGCGGATAAATAACATTAGAGCAATACCTTATATTTGTTTTTTAATGTACGACTTTCATAAACACCGTGTCCATAAGGGCTGCCATTGTTGCTTCGCGGGCTATGTGACATCAGATCTCGTAACTGGGAGTACATCGATCTAGTACGAGTTCACGGGTGGGAAGTCACGGGTTTGACTGCCGTTCCAGTCCACTTTCACGGGTAGAAGGTTGGAAAAACACGGGTTACGGGTTGCCTGGAACGCGGCATAAGAATAGGCCTACCTGGTTGAGCAAATTGATATGTGTCCTGAAGAAGGCTGTGTAGATCTACTTTTAACTGGTTTTAACGAGTTAGCCCATGCAGTTCATTAAAGGCCGTTAACTTTACCACGTGAGTGCCTTGGAGTATTTCGTCAACATAATTTGTGAGATTTAGTTGGTCGAAACAGTTTAGAGGTTAAATGATTGGTCATTGGGGTTGTTATTCATTATTTCCTTGAATTAGGTGTACATTTCAGACATCTTCACTTTCATTAAATGATCTTTATGAAAGTCATTAAGCATCTTTACTCTAACTGCCCACCATGCTGTCTGTAATTAATGTTTGTTGCCTTTGTTTTTCATGTTGTATTGCAAATGTAGTGCAATTTGCAACTGCAATCGCTCATTACTTGGACTGGGCAAACGTCCACTGTCCGTCTTTGTGTAAACTGCTTGTTATTTACTGTTATTGTGAAGCGTCCTTGAGCTTGGGAAAGGCACTATATAAATGAAACTTATTATTATTAAAACCTAGGTTAATTGAGTGAAATGTAAATGTAGCTACATAAGTCATAGAATAATTTTACCTTTCAGACGAATCTCTCTTATTGACATTCTGCTTTGTCTGGCATTGATTATTCAACTAAATTGTCAAAATAAAAATTAATAGAATAGCTTATTTAGTATTTTACATTATTGACTTACCATATATATATATATATATATATATATATATATATATATATATATATATATATATATATATATATATATATATATATATATATATATATATATATATATATATAGGGACCATCTTGCCCCTCTTTTACATTTTGTGCTATAACAAATAAATTATCAAATGTTACTATTTATTTCCAATAATAACACCTTGGCTGATGCATCATCATCCTGCACATGCTAAACTTCCATCTGAATATGTTAGTTTAAAAGTAAATCCACATTGTTCTTAAGGGAGCATCTTCCCCTATATTACCCATGTTAATGTTTTTATCTTTTTTTTTTTTTCTTTTTTTTTTTACTAACATACCAAGGAGCAGTTATAAAGAAGCAAATGTGTTTTATAATATATATTATAAAAAATATCAAATATTAGTGTTATTGGTGTTATTGTTGCGTAAGACTGCAATGGCCAATTACATGGCAAATCTTCTAGTATTATAGGGTCACATCTGCTTCAAGTACAAATATATCTATGTTTAAATATTTATTAACCATTTATGTTCTAACGGGTTTCGTGTATTGTAATTGTTTGCATGAATTGTGTTATGACAGTTTTGAAAGCATGCAGAAACATATTTTAGACTTTTGTCATGTCTGTCACTGAACAGATACTTTTAAAACTCTAGGCATTAATAAGGAGTTGATTCTCCTAACTCTCAGAATGAATTTTGTCCCATTCAGACACAAGGGTCTGGGGTCTGGCTTGCTGTCATTCTAATCATTTATTCCAAAATCTGGGGTCAGGTCTGGGCTTTGTGTAAGCCAGTAAAGTTCCAAGGTATTGTAAAACATTTTCAACCCAAAATAAATGTAATCCTTCAACGCATACCTTGTGTCTTTAGTGACCCGGGACATCATTCGCTACCCTCCTCCTCAATCAATTCATTATAAATAATATAACAACAAAACATTTAATTAAATTATAAAAGAATTCCTATTTTCCCATAGCCTGACATTGTCATATTCAGATTCTAGTCAGAATATGAGTCTGATACTGCTCCATTGGGCTGTGATTATGGGCTGTGTTTCAACCGAACCAGGAAAGAAAATGCCTCTGCACTCAATTGGATAGACCTACAACCAATCAGAGCAACGGAGTAAGTGACGTATGTTGAGCGACGCATAGTTGTTAACAGAACTCAACTGCACGCACGCTGGAAGAAGTAGAAGAAGAAGATGAGTGTAAACGATCTTTGCCGGTGTTGTAAAAAGAATTTAAGGATACACGGAGTACTTACCAACACGATCATCATTTCTGAGAGAAAAAGTAACGGTGAATGCATATACGAACAAGTTCTCCATTTAGTAAACAAATTCAACTCAAGCGCTCTTTGGTGACGTGGATGATTACGTTACTGTTGATCATCTGTCCATCATCGTATAAAGCCCGCCCAGAACAGCTTTGGTTCGAGTATAGTTGCTCCACAATGGATCAAGTCCAGCCCAAACTTCAATGTTGTGGGCGGGGCTAAGTTCGGCTGGCATCCAGGCTAGTTTTCCCATTCATTTTTAGTAAAATTGTATAGGGTTGCTAACGACCTGAGGTGTGTAAGAGTGTTTTGTTTGTTTTTTTCTCTGCACAACAATAATTGAATCTTTGCAATTCACCTTTATTCCACAAGTTGGAAATGTATTAAACTCAATGATGAAGTGATGTTTCACTCATAGTTACCGCAGACAGAAAACAAAAGAATAGGAAGTATCATCAGCAAACCTTGAAATGGCTCAGCGATTTACTGCAAAGCAAGTACTGAACGCAATCAAATATTAGTGTCACTGTCACTTAATGGTGGATCTGGTCAAGAATCTGTCAACAATCAAAATATTCGATTTGAAGATGATCATAATTAAGATTACAATGATAGTTTTGAGAATTGAGATGGCGAAGCCAGATGCTGAATGGGAAATGAGCTCTGACGAGGACAGTGATGATGGTATAAAACATCTGCTCAAACTGAACCCTTCCAAGCTCCAAAAGGTAACAAAAGATGCTTGATTTTATTCTTCTGTAATTGTTACTCTAATATCAGGAGAGTCAGACACGAATAATGATTGGCAAAACATACATGCATTTAATGGTTAATCAGTAGCAGATAAATATGGAAACATTACCTCAAAATTTTAGATAAACGGACCAAAAAAAATGTTTGTGGTTGGTAAGATTTTTTGGTAACACTTTAGCCTGATGGTCCACATTAGACATTCTACTAAGTACCTTTGCAACTGCATGTCAACTAACTCTCATTAGAGTATTAGTAGACTGTCTGCTTAATATATGCTAACACATTATTTTGATGGTCCCCAACAGAGATTCTATAAGAAAATTTGCAAGTACATGTCAACTTATTCTACTAACACTAACCCTAACCCTAACCTAACAGTCTACTAACACTCTAATGAGAGTTAGTTGAAATGCAGTTGTATTACCAAGGTAATAATAGAAGAATTTCTAAATTGGACCATCGAAATAAAGTGCAACCATTTTTTTTAAATATAATTATTTTGAAAGAATTCTCTAATGCTCACCAAAGCTGCGTTTATTTGTTTCGGACAACTTCAAGGCCTTCATTAGACATCAAGTCACACACTCACTGAGATGCATCAAAATGTCATTGTTTTGAAGAAGAGAAAAGTCAAGCTCATGTTTTTAGATTGAGTGGTGCAACCATTATGCATTTTTCCAGGATTTTGTGATGAAGAGCTTTATTTAAAATTGAAATCTTTATTATAAACCCCTTGAAAAGCTTGCATTGAAATACCTCAAATACCTCAAAACTTAAACATGAAATAGTTACCATTATTTTTATGCTTTCAGATGTACTTCGACAAATGGCGGAAGGGTTTCAAAACCATTATGTACTTTAAGTACAAGACTTCAAGTATGTACAAATGTATGGAACAAAGTCATGTCCTCATTATGAGCACGAGGGAAAGACAGAAGAAGAGAGAATAATGGGTGTCTCTGCCTCTATTCCTAACCCTCCTAATCACAGTGATCATCATTACCATGCAAACCATTGATCTGACCTTCAACAATTAGTTCAATGAGAACCCAGTGATGAATTATCATCCTTCTCAGTGCAAAAGTTACTTCTATGACTCTTTTTAGAGTTTAACCCTGTTTCCACTTCCATTAACCCCAGCAGAGCGAATAATTTCATTAATACCATTCATTTCCTAACATAAATCCCAGATGCCTGTTACGATATCATCAGCAGTGGATGAGTGCAAGCTGATCCACTCGTTATTATCCATCCATAATAACCATTTTTCTCTCAAAAAAAGGACCATGCCACGGCATAGCCTAGTTCCAAATGACCAACATAGGGCCCATTAATACGCATGTTGTGTTCCAAGTATGCAATTGCAGGACATGATATATGCAAGTGGTTTAGTATCAAATCCATCAGTGACATCAGAGGACATGTATGATATACGGCTAATGGAAATACTCAAGAAGTGGATCCTTTGCTTTGATCCATTAGCTGTGGCATATCAGCTTATGCCCACAAATTCTGCCAAGATGTCAAAGGGAAGACCAGAGGGAATATAAATATAAGGTTTTGATGCTGCAGGATATAGTTAAGTAAAGACTGGGCTTTCAGTACATCAGGATGCAGTGAGTCAGGTGACAGATGACTTCATCATCAGGATGCAGAGTTCACCTGAATCTCAAGCCTGAATCGCATCTAGAGTGATAAATCATAAGTAATGCAGTTTAAGTGCTATTGTCTCCGATTATTAGATCTTTAGATCAGCTCTTTATGATAACGGATAAATTAAACCTCTGCAGTTTCCAAGCAGGGTGTCATGTGTCACAAATGGACTATGTGTATAATCCATTAAGAGATGAGACCTTTAGGTCTTGCCTTCCTTTGGGTCAATGACAAATGTCAGTGACAAATGTCAGTAATTTAATTGGCCAGTTTGAAACACGCGTCTAGAAAATAGAGATGCAATATTTGTATTCACTTTGGTATAAACATTCATACCATTTTCAAGAAAAGATTGAACTGAATGACTAAAAATATTGTGGTGTAACCAAGTGAAAAGTAATATTATATTTTCCTTACACTTTGAATACATTTTGTTAATATAAATATAAATATATATGTGTATATGTATATAAAGAGATCCGGACCAAACAGCATTTCAGCAATTTTTTAGAAAGCTGTTGTACCGCAGGGCAGGCCATAAGCCCAGCCTGTCATCTTTTCAAAAATATGTTTACAGGACACTTATGTCCTGTGGACACAGCAAGGTTGACAACAAGTCCATCCCTACAATGCTATCTCCTCCTCTGCAGACGGACAGAAGCTTTGACCTTAGTGATATGACAGATGTGTGATGGCTTGCTTTAACCCTCTGTCTGCAGTCATATCGCATCAGCTGTGATAGCATTCCATCAAGAGAGGAGAGAGAGGATGTGTGCTGCATCTAAACATCTGCAATCATCTCCCTGGGTTATTTCCCGGGGACACATCAGCTGGCCTTTCAAAAAAAAGAAAATATTATTGACTGCAAGGTCAACTAACAGCACTATTCCAGGCATCTTGAAGTAAGGAACATCTACAGATACGGATGGAAATCTTGCCTGCTGTATTCCTCAAAATTAAAATGTAATCAAAATTGACGATAAAATGTATAGGCAAATACCATCAGTATAAGGTATTTTACCTTGGACTCAACTGAAACCACACGTACGCAAAAAACATATATGGTGGCCTAATAAGTAATTTGATCATAAGGTTCGCCAAATGCTTTACTCAATGAGTTTTCCCACACATGTGCAAGCTAAATAAAGCATGAGTGAGCAGATAGAAGGTTGTATGGAAAGCTTATACTAACATGGTCTGTGCATGTTTTATGCATATTACTAGCTGCAGGCACACGGTTCATGAGAATGAGGGTTGTGTGTGTGTGTGTGTGTGTGTGTGTGTGTGTGTGTGTGTGTGTGTGTGTGTACAGGTATGAGGAAACAAATGTGTATAATGACATCGGTATTACAACGTAAACATGGTTTATGAGGACTTCCTATATCCTTGTAAACCAAATGTCTTAAAAAAAAAAAAAACATACTAAATGTTTGTTTTTTAATTAAAAAGTGGCCAAATTGTGATGGCTAGATGACAGAACATCTCCAAAACTGCAGCTCTTGTGGGGTGTTCCCAGTCTGCAGTGGTCAGTATCTATCAAAAGTGGCCCAAGGAAGGAACAGTGGTGAACCAATGACAGGATCATGGGCAGCCAAAGCTCACTGATGCACGTGGGGACTGAAGGTTGGCCCGTGTGGTCCGATCAAACAGACAAGCTACTGTAGCTCAAATTGCTCAAGAAGTTAATGCTGGTTCTGTTAGAAAAGTGCCAGAATACACAGTGCATCTCAGTTTGCTGTGTATGGGGCTGCATAGCCGCAGACCAGTCAGGGTGCCCATGCTGACCCCTGTCCACTGCCGAAAGCGCCAACAGTGGGCATGTGCGACCACGGAGCAATGGAAGGGTGGCCTGGTCTGGTGGCCTGGTCTGATGAATGGTGGCCTGGTCTGATGAATCACGCTTTCTCTTACATCACGTGGATGGCCAGGTGCGTGTGCATCACTTACCTGGGGAACACGTGGCACCAGGATGCACTATGGTAAGAAGGCAAGCCGGCAGAGGCAGTGATGCTTTGGGCAATGTTCTGCTGGGAAACCTTGGCTCCTGCCATCCATGTGGATGTTACTATATGTTTAATCGATATGTCATCCTCAATAAACCCGTCTCCGGGCTGACGGCTCCGATCTTTCGAATATTGCAATTGAATAATTGTTTAATCGATACGTCATCCTAAATAAACCCGTCTCCAGCATTATGACGCAGATCTTTTGAATATTGCAATTTAATAATTGTTTAATCACTACGTCATCCTCAATAAACCCGTCTCCGGCGTGTTGCCTCTGATCTTTTGAATATTCCAATCTAATATGACTTCTGACCTGTAAAGTTGTCAGAATAATAATAATACGCTGTTTGTTAATTGGCCAGAGGAGAACTGGCACCCCGACTGAGCCTGGTTTCTCCCAAGGTTTTTTTTTTCTCCATTATGCCACCTGATGGAGTTTTGGTTCCTTGCCACTGTCACCTTTGGCTTGGCTTGCTCAGTTGGGGACACTAAATTTTCAACTAAATATCCAAATTAATCTAATTAGTAAACTAAATTAACCATATAAACTAAATTACTGATCTGCCCACATTGTCACTGTATGATAATCGAAATGAGCTGATGACATCACCGTTTTCTCCGGAGCGGCTGTACAGCCGAATCAAATTCTGTTGCATTACTTTCCTGTTTAACACTGTGACGCTGCTTTGAAACAATCTGCATTGTAAAAAGCGCTATATAAATAAAGTTAACTTGACTTGACTTTGACACGTACCACCTACCTAAGCATTGTTACAGACCATGTACACCCTTTCATGGAAATGTTATTCCTTGTTGGCTGTGGCCTCTGTCAGCAGGATATTGCGCACTGCCACAAAGCAAAAATGGTTCAGGAATGGTTTGAGGAGCGCAAGAAGTTTGAGGTGTTGACTTGTCCTCCAAATTCCCCAGATCTCAATCCAATCGAGCATTTGTGGGATGAGCGGAACAAACAAATCCGATCCATGGAGGCCCCACCTCGCAACTTAAAGGACCTAAAGAATCTGCTGCTAACATCTTGGCGCTAGATACCACAGCATACCTTCAGGGGTCTAGTGGAGTCCATGCCTCGACGGGTCAGGGCTGTTTTGGCAGAAAAGGGGGAACCAACACAATATTCGTCATAATGTTATGCCTGATCTACACCTTTCTCAAAGTCTTAGTTCATGAGAATGAGGGTTGTGTGCCTGCAAGGAGAATAATTATTAGAAAAACTTTTCCTGCCCTCTAATACCAGCTAAAATTAAACTTGCTGTCACACATTTTACAGGCCCCTTTCAGCCGATCTAATTTAATAAGAGGGCGGAGCATCGGTTGACACCACTGATTTCATTGTGATGGAAAAACGAGATTGTCCAGACTTTATGCCCTCAGTCCATGCAACCTATCGGCAGACCATTTTCATTAGCATTTCTCATTAGAATGCTGTTGAAAATGATCACCGTGACATGCACGGACACCACTGGACCAACAAAAACTGTATAAAGAGTGTCAACATTCATTAAAGGGTTCTTTAAAAAAGTCCTTGTCTAGCTCAAAGACAAAAAGAGAGAGGCAGGAAATCAATTGGCAGTTCTGATTCAATTAGTAAAACACAAAATACCTGCATGTCATTTTGATGTTTAACAAATGAATATCACTTTGCAAAACCCTTGGCAGGCATCTCATCTTCTACACAACCTGAGAGGTCTGTTTGATATTGGTGCGAGGGAAATAGCTCTAACTGGTAATGGTCTCAGGATCATACATTACCATTTTTGCCATTTAAAATCTCATCATTTAATTATTTCCTATTTATTTCAAATGTGCCTTTGTGCGTCTGTACTGAATAATTAGTCATATTCCCCACAGGCCAAAGTGGTTTCATAAATTCAGAAACAGAAACTGCTCTAGAGGCTTATAATTAATAGGGTAAATATTGATTTTTAGATTATAAAATAGGTAACAGGGGTTTTAATTCATCTTTTCGGTATAGCCTGCGGATGAAAATTATCAAAAGAGTCATGCTGCATATTGCGTTTACCTTTTTTGCAAATATCTTTAGGGTCTATACACCAAGATAAAATGTGGAAACAAATGCAAGCTACCCATTTAGCTCTGCATACAAATCATCTATATTAAACATTTGATTATGATTATAGATTGTGTCTTTGCTGAATATTGTAAATCCTTACACTTCTATTCCAAAACACAGCAAATATGGTGCTCACACACCTTTATGATCCCGAGTGGAAATTCTCATTGACAAAGAGCCAAACAGCTAGACTGACTGGCATCAGCAGTTGCTATCCTTTATAACATGCATTCCAATTTTCATTAAAAGTTGTAAGGGATGTTTATGCGCATCAGCGAATGCTTAAAAATGGATCATATTTGTGTTGGACTCAAGACAGACAAAAATTCAGTCTAGTCTGAGTGTTTCTTGTAGCCAGGGTGATGTAAAGGAAAGAACTCAGTCTATCTGTGTGGCCCTCATGACCACACTGTTCCACACACAGATCTTTCTGCAGTCAGAGGAAGACGGATTCCTGTCTGCTTCGGTACACTGGTAATACCTACAGCACACAAAAGAACACTGCAAATACCAAAGTGAGTCCTAACAGCTTTAATGCTCCAGTTTTCTTAATAATAGCTGTATTATCCTAGAAAAAGACACTAGCCAGTTTCCCAGAGGCAGTGGGGAATAAGTCTGGACACTGTGTTGATCACAAGACCAGTCAGTTTAATACCATTATGCCTTTGTAAGTTCCCGTTATTATGTCAGGGGTCACCAATATTGTCTCTGGTGCGTGACAATAGCTAAAGTATGTCATTTAAAGGGATAGTTCAACCAAAAATTAAAATTTCATGTTTATCTGCTTACCCCCAGGGCATCCAAGATATAGGGTTCTTCAGTAGAACTGTTACGACCCGCTCGTTTGAAGTCGCAACATCAAAAGGGGGATCAGACAACAAAGTCTAATAAGTGAAAAAGTGTTTTATTAAATTGAAATAACATACCAATGAATAATGAAAGATAAACAGAAGTCTAGGGATAATAAGGGAATACGTAAACGTACCACAAATAATGTATGCTATATAACATAAGAAATACAAACAGAAGCAAATGAGCAATACATCATTAGAATCTCGCATACCATCTCTGTGAATGACTATCCCACAGAAAGTGCTCCCTCAACTGATACACACCACTCTTATATACACTCTAATTAATCATCAATTAACAGAAAAACCAATCAGAAACTTCCTCCATCCTGCCCATTGGGAAGACAGGACGACTCAGGGTCGTCACAAGAACACAACTGAAGAGTTTTAACTCCAACCGTTTAAGTCTGTCAGCCGCATAATGCATGTGAATGGTAACAAAATCAATGAGAGTTAGGGTTGCCACCTTCAGTGTGGCAAAATAAGGGACACCCATTCACATATTAATATATTATCCATAAAAACAACAAAAACAGGCCTATACCTTTAGAAGCACGGATGTGTGTGTCAGCGCTGCTGCTTTAAGTCAGACAGTCTGAGCAACTGAAATGCTTCTCTGCAAAGTGTGCAGTTTGCCTGAGGTTCATCATGAGTTACTGGACAGACCCATTGATACTTTTTTCTATTCAGCCCTATATCTGGAGATCCTCTTACGTTCAAATGGTGGACGAAAGCTTGACATGTTCCGCCGCTATGGCAACAAAGCCGCTAAAACGCAATCACGCAAATGAGCTCCTGTACTACTTATTGTGAAATTGATTTCTTTATATTTGCTATCAGTATTCTCCACATTGCAAAATCGTTACGTGTTTATTGAACTATGTGTGGACCTATGTAAAATATGGGACAAATCGCGTCCCGTATTAGTTTGATACTGGATGTGTCATTTTGCTTGTAAATACTGGACGATTCCTAATGGAAACCCTAATGAGAGTATCACTTCCGGTGAGTGAAGTCTGTACATGATCTGATCACGAAACTACGCCAGATCGTGTACACCGTTCGTACATCGTGTTACCATTCACATGCATTATACGACTGACAGACTGCAACGGTTGGAGTTAAAAATCTTCATTTGTTTTCTATTGAAGAAACAAAGTCACCTATATCTTGGATGCGCTGGGGGTAAGCAGATAAACATAACATTTTCATTTTTGGGTGAGCCATCTCTTTAATAACGTCCCTCGAACTTGTATGCGGATGTATATTTGGAGGTAATCATTCCTCATAGTCACACAGCCGGTTTTATCAAGTTAGGTGCTATAAATAAATAGACATGGTAAGGCAAGTTTATTTGTATAGCACATTTCATTTCACAGTGGCAATTCAAAGTGCTTTACACAGAAAAGAAGTTAAAATATTATGAATAAAATAAAAATATATATAGTATAACAGTTATACTAGGAATTAAAAGAAATAAAAAAAGAACAAAATTAAAAATAATAATAAAAAATAAAAAGTATAATTAAAACTAAAAATACAAAAACATAATTGAAACATAATTAAAGTGCAAGTAGTTCAGACAGAGCACAGAGCTCATTCAGTAAAAGCATAAGATAAGGTGCAATCAGTCGATGTACAGTGGCACAGCTCATTCAGTAAATGCACAGCTAAACAGATGTGTATTGAGTCTGGATTTGAAAGTGGCTACTGTTGGAGCACATCTGATCTGTTCAGGAAGCTGGTTCCAGCTACGGCTAGCATAATAGCTAAACGCAGACTCTCCTTGCTTTGAGTGAACCCTTGGTATTTCTAATTGACTTGATCCTGATGATCTGAGTGATCTGTTAGGTTTGTATTTAATCAGCATGTCTGCAATGTATTGAGGTCCTAAATGTAACTGGAAGCCAGTGTAAAGACCTGAGGACTGGTGTGATATGGTCATATTTTCTGGTTCTGCTTTCTGTATGAGCTGCAGCTGTCTAATGGTCTTTTTGGGAAGGCCAGTGAGAAGACCATTACAATAGTCCACCCTACTGGTGATAAAAGCATGAACGAGTTTCTCTAATACTATTAATGAATACTATTAATGAACTAGCATGAACGAGTTTCTCAAATACTATTAAAGGATGAGATTTTATCCTGCTCGCGCAGATCCGACAATCCATTCACGCAACCGGAGGTGCTCATCACTTTTATTCATTCCCAGGATATGAAATTAAACTCAGTTAAAATGTGTCACCATAGGCTGCCATTCAAATTCAGTTGTTGATATCAGGAATTCAATTCCTGAAATCAACAATCAGCGTTTCTAATATCAAGAATTTAATTGTTGATATCAATATAATTTCTGATATCTAAAATGGATTTCTTACTAGCAACAATCACATATCAGAACTTACTACTAGTAAAAATGTTTATTTTTGATATCAACAATTCAATTGCCACTAGTGACAATATTAATTTCTGAAATCTGATTTAGAATTGAATTCTTGATATAAAAAATTAAATTCTTCATATCAGAAATAATCAGCTCATAATCAGGAATTGAATTTGAATGGCAACCTGGTGACATTTCACTTTAGTTTTTCAGTGCAGTGAAAATACAATTATTGATATTTAGAATTAGATTTTTTACTAGTTGAAATTAAATTATTGATATCAAGAATTCATATCCTGGGAATTGATAACTGGGAATTGAGTCAAAACGGCTTGCCATCGTTTGCTGTCGCCCGAACATGTAGGCTAGTGAACTTGTGTACTTCTGTGCCATCTAGTGGTTATAAAGCTGTCAACACAGCAATACTCTGGAACATATTTTATTTATTTTTGTTAGGGATGCACAATATTATCTATCAGCCTAGAGATTTAAAAAAATATATTTGTATCGGGCTGATACTGGATATTTAATTGCATATTTTAAATTTACATTACCTGTTCAGTCATCTTACACTCAAATTAAGTTTCTTTCAAATCACAAAAAACAGTGTCCAAATGATTTTTGAATGTAATCTTTAACAAGTATCATAATTTATAAAAATGTTGCATACTGTACATTATAACGTGATGGCTAAATTCACTTGTAGCATTTAAACTGATCATTTTAATTTTCAGAATTTTATTCTATTTATTCCGCTTACATGTATTGAGTTTTAACGTATCATTGTAGTAGAAATATTTGAGATACAACTGACAGCTTATCAATATACACTCACCTAAAGGATTATTAGGAACACCTGTTCAATTTCTCATTAATGCAATTATCTAATCAACCAATCACATGGCAATTGCTTCTATGCATTTAGGGGTGTGGGCCTGGTCAAGACAATCTCCTGAACTCCAAACTAAATGTCAGAATGGGAAAGAAAGGTGATTGAAGCAATTTTGAGCGTGGCATGGTTGTTGGTGCCAGACGGGCCGGTCTGAGTATTTCACAATCTGCTCAGTTACTGTGATTTTCACGCACAACCATTTCTAGGGTTTACAAAGAATGGTGTGAAAAGGGAAAAACATCCAGTATGCGGCAGTCCTGTGGGCGAAAATGCCTTGTTGATGCTAGAGGTCAGAGGAGAATGGGCCGACTGATTCAAGCTGATAGAAGAGAAACTTTGACTGAAATAACCTCTCGTTACAACCGAGGTATGCAGTAAAGCATTTGTGAAGCCACAACACGCACAACCTTGAGGCGGATGGGCTACAACAGCAGAAGACCCCACTCATCTCCACTACAAATAGGAAAAAGAGACTACAATTTGCACAAGCTCACCAAAATTGGACAGTTGAAGACTGGAAAAATGTTGCCTGGTCTGATGAGTCTCGATTTCTGTTGAGACATTCAGATGGTAGAGTCAGAATTTGGTGTAAACAGAATGAGAACATGGATCCATCATGCCTTGTTACCACTGTGCAGGCTGGTGGTGGTGGTGTAATGGTGTGGGGGATGTTTTCTTGGCACACTTGACTTTAGGCCCCTTAGTGCCAATTGGGCATCGTTTAAATGCCACGGCCTACCTGAGCATTGTTTCTGACCATGTCCATCCCTTTATGACCACCATGTACCCATCCTCTGATGGCTACTTCCAGCAGGATAATGCACCATGTCACAAAGCTTGAATCATTTCAAATTGGTTTCTTGAACATGACAATGAGTTCACTGTACTAAAATGGCCCCCACAGTCACCAGATCTCAACCCAATAGAGCATCTTTGGGATGTGGTGGAACGGGAGCTTCGTGCCCTGGATGTGCATCCCACAAATCTCCATCAACTGCAAGATGCTATCCTATCAATATGGGCCAAAATTTCTAAAGAATGCTTTCAGCACCTTGTTGAATCAATGCCACGTAGAATTAAGGCAGTTCTGAAGGCGAAAGGGGGTCAAACACAGTATTAGTATGGTGTTCCTAATAATCCTTTAGGTGAGTGTATACATATAGTCTGAATCAATCAGGCTGAACGTCAGCAGAGCTCTTTTACTGGTTATTTTATAAATGAACAGCACTTCTGTAAAACAAATAAAGGGCAGATAACAGCTTTACAGTGTTTGCACCATGCACTGATCTTTATTGATGCTTTTCTTTTGAAACTGAAGCATTAAATAATATCATAAATAAAAGAAGAGCTATGTACATTGGCCAACAACCAAACCAAATGTCAAGAAAACATTTTAGGCTAAGACCTGATTTAATGTAACAAATGTTTCCCTTTTGCACTCAACATGATCTCCTGAAAAAAATATTTCATGCAACTAAGAAATTCATATGACTGAAAAGTACATCAGATTAAAATAAAACTTTTTTTTTTTCATTAATATTGGCATGAAAACAATCACTAAACAACATTTTTCTTTGTACAATGTGGCACCAACTGTATACAAAACACAGATCCTCATTTTAAAACACAAATCAACAGCATAGGCAACTGCACACGTGTTTTAAACACTTTTTCCCCATGTAACAGAACTTGTGGTTCATGAAATAAGAACATTTGGAACTCGTGTGACAAATCTCTACAGCACCGGCAGAATTGTGGCTAAAAATCGTTTCCATTTTTTTCCATGATGCAACATATTGTAAGCACTAAATTGTTTTAAAAGTAGGAGCTTTGATTGTTTTACTGCAAGTCAGAGACTCGCTTACAAAAATACCTTTTTTTTTTTTATGTAAACTTTTCTCCAAAGGCACTGCTACCAAATGGGCCCAACAGTGTGGCGATCCAGAACTGTGGCTTCCCCTGAAGGCTGGCTAGACCGGGCATCCCGTTCCCTTTGGCCCATCACTTCCATAACAATCCTGCTACACTTGTGCTCCACAGTATTAAATCCTATCCCTACTATAATATACAATCTAATCCACATTCTTCCATTCTCTCATCTCTCACTCCCTTTAAGATTGGTTTTATACATGTGATCGGATGTGCAAAATGTGGCACAAAAACATGACGGAAAGTACAACAACTTACTTTCTTAGTAAAGAAAAATAATCATAATAAACCCTCAAATACTTATTTTGCACATGCCCACTTTCAAATCACGACTAGAAGAGGAACTATAAACAAACATGACATTTGTGCTTCAACTGTCTAAAGCAATTACACAGAATAACTAGAAATAAATACCCTGTGCCGTCAATTATATTCCTAACAATATGCAAACAAGGCCATTATTTTACCAGAGCAAGAAATGAATAGTTTGCTACAGTATTCTTGAGTGATGCATATTTATGAAGGACTGCAAGGCACACATGCTGACATCTCTAGCATGCTGCAGATCAGACCCTGCTACAAATGATCTAAATGACGAAAGGCAAGATTTCCTTAACAAGAACAGGCCATAATCTGAATACTCCAGCCTCTGTTACACAGAATTATCTGATGTCAGTTACTCCATTTACTTGCTTCACTGCAGAACACTGGCACATTTGTACAATAAAAGACTTGAACTACTTTAAAAGGTTGAAACAATCCATGTGTGGAAAAAAAAAACATTTCCATGGAAACATAAAAACTGAGGTTTGTGTGTTAAAAAAGATTGAACAGGCAAATAAATGCGCCATCTTAAAGAAAACAAATACTGCTGTAAGAGCAGCAGACCCCTTTGTGATTTTAAAAAATGTGTAAAATGTTTGCTTGCATTTCAAAATGTTATCTAGCTTTTTTCCAAGGACAAAAGTGCCTTCACTTTTCACATTTAAGTGTAAAAGGTTACAAAAATATTCTAAAATACTCTAATATGTGCACTTGCTAAAATGTACAATACTTTTTATTTTTATTTCTAGTCATATTTTAGTTTGGTGTTTCTAATAACTAATACATATAACTATACAACTAAAAACTGAGGGACTAATGTCTCTTGCTGGAATTATAACAGCCATTTTGGCCAACAAATCTATCCAAACTATAAGAAAAATACTGATGAGGTGACGAGTTTGTTTTTAAAACACTGTTCGATATATTAAAAAAGAAATTTGTGCAGGCTTCACTGAGTAGGTAACCATCTAAACCATCTCTCTCCAAATTGTCCATGAGGTCCATACAAATACAAACAGTAACACATTTAGGGGGTTACTGGGAAATGGACCTGTGTGCAAGGAACATATATTCACAACAGTACTACTTTCAATGCCCACAAGCTCCACAAAGACCTAAAGACTCTTTCACATGACTCGCATCAGCGTTCCCCCAATGCACTGAAGCATATGGTGTGAAGCATGAAGCTACAGCATCACCTTTAGGACAGGGAAAATTAACAGCGTTAAACGTCATTTATCACTGTTTCGAAGTGCAGCCAGTGACACAGTCAGCAATGATTTTCATGTGTCAAGAAGTACGTCCTGATGTGAACTACAAGAACCTAAGCATCGCACGGACATGAACAGACACAAACTTTTCACTAGTGACTAACATTATCTTTGATGTCAGACCAGGAAAAGCATCCAAAACCCATTTCATTGCCTATAAGAGTTTTTAAGAAAAACAAAACAAAACAAAATAACAAAGCAGGAACTGGTAAATCATCAAAAACAAAATATAATACAATGGTAATATAACTCTAATATAAACTGGTAAAAAGAAACTATACAACTACACAAATTCATTTGTACGGACGTGACATGTCTGGGAAAAAAATAGATACTGTGGTCATCACGGAAGTCTTCATGAAGATATCATTCCCGCAACTTAATTTATGGCCACGATTTAACAATTCATCCACTTGTTTTAGTTAAATCGTGGCAATGTTGTACTCCTTTGTTTTAGTTAAATCATGGCCAAGCTGAAGTAAAAAAAAAAAGTCATTTTTTTATTTATTTAACCTGTTAACTGTCACCTCCCCTTTATGCGCATAAATATGAAAATAGTTGTAGTTTATGCACGCTTTTTAAAGGACTTAAACATTTGTATGCAAAATATAGGCCCATATTTTACAAAATAATTTGAGCTCTAAACATGCTAGAAAATCAAAGCCATATGCCTAACCAAGTTGTGTTGTATTTTAAGTTGATATCACAAAAATTGAGCCCGCTTAAAGGATTTAAAGGACGTTTCCATTGTAATGCAATGTCCAATTTCAATTAATTTTGAGTGCGTAAGCTTTCGAATGATACCTAATTTATGAAGATTGATAAAAATGTGTCCTGTTAAAGGTACAATATGTAAGTTTTGCATTAAAATTGTCAAAAACCACTAGAACAATGCAACATTTTGTTGACTTGTGCAGAAACCTCTCAATGGCGTCATATCCCCCCTACCCTCAGCTGTTGGTAGAAACCATTCAAACGGTGCGCTTCCTGAAAAAATGCGGTAGTAGTTGTAGCGCCAACGTTCTCTGGTAGCGTCTAACAAGCCACAGTTGTTTGTTTTGCACATTTGTGACGGACCACAATTATTCATTATCGTTTCCTGTGGCTTCTCTCACTGAAGATAACCCCATAAAAGCGAAAACGGCTGTGGAGGTGAACACGACAACACCCATGATTCCACGCTCCGTCACTACGTCATCAAGCTACGTCTTTGTTATTGTTTTGAAAAAGCAACCTCTATCAGTGAAACTTTTAACGGGTTAAAACATGGCCAAGATCGGACTAAAACAAGGGAACAAATTAGTAGGGCTGGGCGATAAAATGATAACGATATGTATCGTGATAGACACGTAATCGATATCAATAAAAAAAATGCGTTCAATAAAACTTTCTATAATTTTTTTTTCTTTGTCGGAAGAAACCAGAGATTGCAAGTTTGGTTGCATGAACAAAGGCACTCACTCTGTGGTAACCAAGCAACGTAGGGAGTGACAGACTAACAGCCAATCAGGTAACTGTATCATGTTTGGTTGCGCCATATCGTTGTCTCGTGTTGGATTCATTCTGCAGTAACAGAACCACCGTGGAGTGATACGTCTAAAATGATTGCTGCAGCGAGTGAGGAAATTGTTGAGAAAACCGGAAAACAGCTCAGCTCACCAGTATGGATTTTATAAGTCTGACCATTGTCCCCACCAAGACTGGTCAGCGCGAGCCTCCGCTGACAGTGCGCACGCCTCGTTCGTTTGTGCTATTCTTGACTTTGGCTGAATCCGAAATCGCCCCCTAAACCCTCAATCACCATTCCCTACTTTAGTCCACTAATACAGTTCACTTGAAGGAGTCAATGAAAACAAGTGAGCGAATTCGGACAGGCACTGTGTGTACATCGGCTGTACCCTCGTTTATTGCAGTGCAAAGTGGGATAGAATGAGTGCACTCAGTAACGTCCACTATGGTTTCGGACACCACTACAAACGGCTGTCCCCTCAAATAGTGCCCTATTTAAGGGCATAGGGGGCGATTTCGGATTCAGCCTTTGAAACTACATGGAGAGGTAATGTTACTCTGCATCAGTGCCTTATGACAGAGCATCTTAACGGTAACAGTTACAAAGAAATAAAGGAGGTGTTCATTGTGATTTTGACTTGTGTTTTAATTATTTGAGTGTGTTCCATGGTTGTGTTGAAATTTCTGCCTTTATAACGGAGAGGATTATAATCAGAGGAAGGTTACGTTTAAAATAAAAATGTTTAAATGTAAAATATATTTCTCCTGGTCCTTATTTTAAATAGGTCATAAAACATATCAATAATAATCGATATCGCCCGATATGAAACGCTTATATCGTGATACAGTTTTCAGCCATATCGCCCAGCCCTACAAATTAGTACAAAGTTGCCACAATTGAACTAAAACGAGGAAACTAATTTGCACAACATGGAAACAAATGTTTAATCTACGGCCACAATATCTTATTTTTGTTCCCAGCACGTAATGTGCATGGCTCCGTACTTTTGAATATGAAAGATTCTTTTTGAAAGCAGATTGCAGAATCTACCTGCAGGACTAAACAAACTTTGATCCTTTGGATGCTAGTCATGTGAAAGAGCCTTAATAAACAGCATCATGTGAAAAAATTGCGTAGCAGGAACTCCTATCGCCGTGTGTATCATTGTGCTGTGAAAATATTTTCAGCACCCCAGTAAAGTTGATGATGCACACATCATTCATGTAAGAGCTTCTCCGGTTTGGAATATCCAAACAGTTTAAAGTCGGCTTCATAGAGCCTGTACAGCTCTTTTCTGGACTCCAGTGGTATGCTGGCGAACCAATCCTGCTCCCAACTGCTGACCGTTCGGTTACGATGACTTTGCGGGAACTCAACGACATTGTCAACGCGGAGAATCCGCAACAAATGCTCGGCGTCATCATCCAAGGTCTCCAGCTTCCCCACAAAATCATAATTTATCTGGCAGGGATGGCACAGGCGGTACATTTGTCTCCAGTGCTCGTTGAAAGGCATCTCTTTCTCAGTGTTAGGATCCAGTAAATACTGAACGAAATTTGAGAAAGACGGTCGGATCCCAGCAGCAAAAGCATCCACGACCGACGCCGGGGGATCCGAGTAATTGCTGTATTTCTTCAGCATGACGATAGCGAATCTCTTGTAGAAGTCCTCGTTCTCTTGTTCGAATTTGTTGCGGTAGGCAGAGATCAGTCGTACAAAAGGATCCCTGACAAACAAAAACTTGGTGTATTTCTTAAGCTTGATTTTCATGAGGTGCCGTGAGAACTTTCCATAGCGCTTCCAGAACTTGTTGAAGGTGAAGTGCAGGCTACTGTTATGGATGACCTCCTGAGGAACATCTAGAGGGTCTTGGTAGGGCACGCCGTCCAATAACAGGCTCTCGCTCAGCACGATCATGATGCGCTTCCAGTTTGTGCAGGCCACCTTGGGAACGTAACAATAAATAATGCCATGCCTGTCGTCCACAATGAGGTGATCCAACTCTTTATTGGGTATGTCATCAAAAGTCCTGTTCTTTCCAGGGAAGTCTAAAAAACTCCTGTTACTGCACACATCTTGGATCAGCTGCTTTCGACTCTCTTGCCTCTGTTTTTTCTCGGGATCAATTGGCGTCAGATGGATCTTCCACTCTCGTCTCGGGACAAATTTCTCATCTGATTTCTCAGAGGACTGATTGTGAGGGTCACCAGGGGGCGGTTCTCCTCTCACCTGTTCCGTGGGGTCTGCGGTTCCTTCTAAAAACTGGTTGACAAAAGCATCTATGTCCATCAAGAACGAGCTCTCTTTGTCTTCCTCTACTTTCTTTTCAGGGTCACGGCGGCCCTGAGGAGAGAGACGGGACGGATGGGGCCCGGAGATGGTTGTGTGCAGGTAAAAATTAGAGGCCCCCACATCATCCCAGTATATGATTATAAGAAGGATCATGAAGACGGCACCCACGATCATAAAAATGCGGAACAGTCTCGACTTTCCCATTTTGGTTGATTTTGACTGAGAAAGTGCCATTCTCACCTCAACTCCATTACATAATCGACAGCCCAGACTGCATGCATCATACTCTGAAGAAGAGGAAAACAAATCAGAAAAGGGAAGTTAAGAGTGTGTCCAAACTACTTGGTTCAATGTTTTGCAATATTGCGATTATCATTATGCAAAAGAAAAGCAAAGTTTCAAATTCTCTTTACATGACACAGCATTTACATTTCTTTCTGATTGGTTGGTCGTGATTGAGAGTTGTGTGTGATCATCAGTCATTTAGTGTATGATACCATTAATAACCATGTATATACAGTCGGCAAGTGTATGATGCATAGTGTTTAAAAATATGGTCAGATTAAAAACATTGTGTAGTATATTCCAGCCTTAACCGGTCAAGAGAAATGTAATCCTGCAGTGTTTGCCTCGCTTATCTTTAACATTTTAAAGCTACACTGTGTAACTTTTTTAGTGTATTCTTAGCTAAAAACACTTAGTTCTTTCAAAAATATGTGCTCATTAATGTATATTTACTTCTTTCAAGTAATAAAGTATTCTCGTAAGTTTATAATATGCCATTGAAAATACATACGGGTAAGGGGTTCGAATGGGGGTCGCCATGTTGCCCCTCCATCTTGAAAGTACATTAGCCAAAGAGGGACATACCCGTAAATTCAAGCTTCGCCTTTCGCGTTTTAACACTCGATGGCACCGTGTCGATAAGCACTGGAAGTAATAGATTTATATTAGAAGGTTCTATTACAGTGAGTTATTCAATGACTATGGACCGTTTATGCCCCCTTGTGGAATAACAGTGTAATTCGACTGTGTTGGAAGTGCGTCATTCAGTTGTTATGAATCCGTAGAGTGAGGACTGCAAAACGCACAAGAGTTGCCTCATGTCATAAAAGTAGTGCTATTAATCGTGTGAGTGCATCTAAAAGTAAGTTTCTATGTTTACTGAGTTTATTTATCTTGTTCTTTATGGAATATCACCATAATCCTGTTTGTTACATTCAATAGGCCTAATTAATGTCGCATACGGCCGATCAACCTGCCTATATTATCATACTGCATGCATATAACGACATTTCTACATTTCTTCTTTGTTTATATCAAGCGTAAGTGTAATTGCCTCTTCACGGTGTATATTTATATAATTTGTTGTAATTATCGCATACGCTAGAAAATGCTTAGTCATTCTGTTATGCACGCGCTGTCTATGTGACGTCATTGACGCTACGGCCGCGGGTTCGATCCCGGGTCTGACCAAGGTTAAGATAAGATGACAAAGTGAATAATATTACTTCTGGATATGCTCTAATGTCTTCCTAAGTATTTAAATTGTTTATCTTTGTTATTAAGTATTGTTTGTTATGCTATTATATTTTATTAATGTTAAGTATTGATATATTGGTTTCTATTTGTGTTATAGAACCACACATACATGCACCCAATAAATCCTCAACAAACCCGATAAGCATCTTCATTGCGTCCTGACCAGACGTACCACAGTGATTCATTTAACCCGATCCACATTGGTTGCTACAACATATGGTCCTTCGAGCCGGAGCCAGTAAATTGCTGTGGATGTGTTGAAGATGTTTCCAGACAAGATGGCCAGAGAAGGACGGCCTGCCGACGTGCGTCCTAAGCGGCGAATACAGCCTCCAGCGTGGTTTGAGGATTATGAGGTTGCTCTCCCTCACTATGGTCAACAGACCCAAGCTGCTCATACATTCCTTCATCACAGAGAGTTACAGGCAAGTCACACTGAAAGGGTAGCCGAGATGACCCCTCTCATGTATCCGTCATCAAGCGACGAGGCCATGAGGGCAGACCGGAGAGCCATAAGTAGTTCACCAACCACTGGACCAAGATATGAAAGCACACCTGTATCTCACCCAGTTGCAACGGAGGATGTATCGGAGATTATGAAGATGATGCAGCAACTTAAGCGAGAAAATCAACAACTACAGTCTACAGTGCTAGATATGCAACAGCAAATGGACAGTAAGAGAGCATCCTCAATCCCCCAAAGAGCAGTGGCAACAAGCCGAGCCCCTTTACCAGAATATGACGACTGGCCACTGCCACCTCCTCCGGTAGTGGATGATGACATCCTTCCCCCCGCAAGGGATATACCACCACCACCTCTTAGACACAATATATCAGATATGGTGGAGGAACTAACCACTAACCTGCGGAAATTAGGGAATAAACAACCATCTCCCTCCTGCGTGTCGACACCTGAGTACTGTGAACCCGAGAGGTATCCTATGGCAACAACTCCACAGCAGAGGGCGCGTAACTATTCACAGTCCAGGCCTCCGCAAACAGCCCTTACTGCCAGCATGCCATTTTATAGAGACACAGTACAGCATCCTTACTACCCTCAGCAAGAGAAGATATAGAGAGGCCCTACACCCACAATCCCTGACTTCTGTAAGGGAGATCCACGGGAATTCGCACGACTGAAGGTCTCATTAGACAATCTTCTACCTGAGGATACGACTGAGAGATTTAGATATCAAATCCTCTTGGAGCACTTGAAGTTTGAGGACGCTCTTCTCATTGCAGACTCTTACATCAATTCCAGTAGGCCCTATTCAGATACCATGGCTTCTCTGGCTGAGCAATATGGGCAACCTCACCAGTTAGCCTTGCGGCGGATTGCTGATTTAATGGATGAACCTACTATCCGTAGCCATGATGCCATTGGATTCAAAAGGTTTGCATTGAAAGTCAGAGCATTGGTTGGCATGCTGGACCAACTGGGGGCTAGCGGCAGGGTTGAGCTCCAGTGCGGTTCCCATGTAACAAGACTGTTGTCGAAGCTGCCCCACGAATTGCGAGCTGAGTTCAAAAGGTATATGTACCCCTTAAACGTTCATATCCCCACTCTTTTACACCTTGCAGACTGGCTTGAATACGAGCTAAAAATACAGGAGAGTGGTTTCGAGTTTCTTGGAGGTGACCGAAGGGAGCATACTGCCCAGAAGAGAGATAGGCGCCTAGACTTTAAATCCGCCAAGACAATGGCTATATTCCACAGTGCGGACCCTGCTCTCGATACAACATCTACAGAAGAGTCCAGTTCGAGTGTGGCTAAACCCCAGGACAAACCGAAAATGTTCTGCCCTTACTGCACAAATACCCAGCATTATTTGAATCAGTGCCAGAATTTCAGCCAGCTCACAAAAGTTCAGAAAACGGACTGGGTGAAAACCAATAAGAGATGCTGGCGTTGTGGTCGATCTCATCAGGCAGCGCAGTGCCGTTTGAAAATCAGCTGTAAGGTATGTAAGGGCAAACATCTCGAGGCACTTCATGAGTTGAATGAAAGACCAGTCAAAGAGAACACTTGTCTTGTCAACAACACCAGTGATGTCCTGTACCTAGACCGACCGTTGGGCTGTAGTCAGGTCCTGTTAAAGGTCACAAAAGTAATTCTTCGGAATGGAGAACAGGCCATCGAGACATTTGCCATTTTGGATGATGGCTCAGAACGCACCATCCTTTTGCAAGCAGCAGCTCAGAAACTGAAGCTACAAGGCCAACCAGAAGACCTTGCTCTGAGAACTGTTAGGCAGGACATGAGAGTCATACATGGTACTTCGGTTTCCTTCACCATCTCTCCAGCCTGTCAGCCTCAAAGAGTCTTTAAGATACACAGGGCCTTTACTGCAGACCAATTAGGCCTGGCCGAGCACACATGTCCAGCTGCAACCCTACAAAATAAATACAGACACCTCAGAGGGCTGCCAATCCCTTCCTTTGACAGCGTCCGGCCTCTTCTATTAATCGGCTCTGACTATCCCCACTTAGTTACTCCGATTGAGCCTGTCCGCTTGGGTCCTCCCGGTGGACCGGCAGCAGTGAAGACACGACTAGGCTGGACAGTCCAAGGGCCCGCTAAGCTTGTGAGACATCCACTTCTTACCCAACAATGTCTCAACATATCAATTCATTCCCCTTCCAGTGAGCTGTTCAGACATATTGAGAAACTGTGGCAACTCGATGTACTGCCCTACAGGAGTGAGAAACTTGCCACCAGATCCAAACAAGATCAGGAAGCCATCGACCTGCTAGAGGCAAAGACAACTCGAATTGATATCAAAGGAGTCCAACGCTATGCTACACCCCTCTTAAGAATTAAGAATATGCCGAAATTACATGCCACCAAGCAAGCAGTGATGCCTAATCTTCGTAGCACAGAGAATCGCCTGGCTAAGGATCCTGTGAAGTCAGAGGCTTACAGAGTAGAAATTCAAAGACTGGTACAGGCAGGCTATGTGGTTGCAATACCGGAGGACAAACTGACTGGGGAAGAAGAATCATGGTTCATCCCCCACCACATGGTGAGCCATAATGGAAAAAACAGAGTTGTTTTCAATTGTTCTTTCTCATACAGAGGAGAAAAGCTGAATGACTTGCTTCTGCCTGGACCAACTCTGGGGTCCTCCTTGCTTGGGGTACTGCTACGATTCCGGGAGCATGCCGTAGCCTTTAGTAGTGATATAAAGGGCATGTTCCATCAAGTAAGACTACTGCCTGAGGACAAGCCCCTCCTCCGATTTCTATGGCGTGATCTGAACAGAGAGGAACCCCCTAGCATCTACGAGTGGCAAGTACTCCCGTTTGGAACGACTTGCAGTCCGTGCTGTGCCACATACGCATTACAGAAGCATGTAGTTGACCAAAGTGAACCCGGAGATCATGTCAGACACTCCATCGAAAGATGTTTTTATGTAGATAACTGTCTACAGAGCGTTGCTACACCTGATGAGGCTAAAGGGCTGGTGAATACACTGAGGAATCTGTTAGCGGAAGGAGGATTTGAACTACGTCAATGGGCATGCAATTCTCCTAATGTCATCAATCATCTACCAAAGGATGCCAGATCTGAAAGCAGTGAGCTTTGGCTTAACCAAACCGCATCAGACCCTCAAGAACTGGCATTAGGGTTGCGTTGGATGTGTCAATCTGACACTCTTGGATACCAAAGCCGTCTTGCTGACTGTTCAACCCCCACAATGAGAAACATATACAAGGTAGTGGCAAGCCAGTATGACCCCCTTGGGTTTCTCGTTCCATATATCACTCGGGCCAAGATACTTATACAGAGTCTGTGGGCGAAACAAAGAGAGTGGGATGACCCACTACTGCCAAATGAGATTCTTCAAACGTGGCATGATTGGCAAAGAGAACTGCCACATCTAACTCAAATCACACTACCCCGCTGCTATGTGAGTTCCCAGATGGACTCCGTGAATTGTAGTCGGCAAGTACATATTTTCAGTGACGCCTCTGAACAGGCCTATGGGTCCGTAGCATACTTGCGCACAGAGGATCCGAAAGGAGGTGTAGAGGTGGCCTTTCTCACAGCCAGGTCAAGAGTAGCCCCTAAACGGCAGTTATCTGTGCCTAGATTGGAATTGTGTGCAGCTCTCACTGGTGCACAGTTAGCTTCATTATTGGCTAAAGAGCTCACCCTGAACATTGAATCCTTTGTCCTCTGGACTGACTCCACTACAGTCCTGACATGGCTTCAGTCAGAATCCTGTCGCTACAAAGTATTTGTGGGAACCAGAATTGCCGAAATACAAGAACTCACAAGTGCGCACAACTGGCGATATGTGGAATCCACCAATAATCCAGCTGACTACATTACCCGTGGGAAGACTCTAGAAGAGCTAGCCATAGACAAAAAATGGAGACAAGGACCAGAATATCTCTTGCTCTCACCCAGCTGCTGGCCCATTATCCCCAAAATAAGTACATCTGAAAATCCTGCCGAGCTGAGGAAGTCTACTTTCTGTAGTCACGTAACAGTTGCTGACGTTCAGTCCTTGCCTGACCCACAACAGTTCAGCAGTTTTAAAGCCTTGGTTGAAGCTGCAGCACTTCTACGCCATGGGGCGGCTGGTAAAGAAGGTGATCCCTCAGCTGAGGATCATCAATTAGCAGAAAGAGACATTCTAAGAAAATCTCAATATGATAGCTTCCCTGAGGACTTCCACTGTCTAGTGGCAGGAAAACCAGTACCGTACTCTAGCCGTCTACTAACCTTGGCACCCGAGTATGACCAAACAGTAGGGCTCATTCGAGTTGGTGGGAGACTTCGCCACAGTCAACAACTGGACGCAGATATCATCCACCCAGTTGTCCTAGATCCCTCTCACAAAATAACCCAACTACTCATTCAGAACATAGATAAAGAGCTTCATCACCCTGGTTCTGAACGGGTCTTTGCAGAGATCCGCCGTAAATATTGGATTTTGCGTGGCAGAGAAGCCATTAAACGGCAGCAATATTCATGCCCTGACTGTCAAAGATGGCGAGCCAAACCGACAGTGCCTCGGATGGCAGACCTCCCTCAGGCCAGACTGCAAATATTCAAACCCCCATTCTTCTCTACTGGAATGGACTGTTTTGGACCCTTTACAGTTAAGATAGGTAGACGATGTGAGAAACGTTGGGGCATCTTGTTTAAATGCCTGACTACCCGTGCTGTCCACATTGACCTTTTAGGCAGCCTTGATACTGACTCGTTCCTGATGGCTCTAAGACGCTTTACAGCACGCCGGGGCAAACCTTCAGAATTACGATCAGATCAAGGCACAAACTTTAAAGGTGGCGAAAGAGAGCTCCAAGAGTCATTCAAATCATTGTGTCCCACTTTGCAGATGGAGCTGGCCAAACAGCAAATACAATTCCGATTTAATCCTCCCAGTAGTCCCCATTTTGGAGGGGTTTGGGAACGTGAGATCAGATCCATCAAGTCTGCCCTGTATGCCATTTTACAAGGGCAAAGTACAACTGAGGAGGTCCTGAGCACGGTTCTCACTGAAATAGAAGGAATTCTGAATTCTAAACCTCTGGGTTACGTCTCCACTGACATTGCTGACCCCAACCCAGTGACTCCAAACCTTCTTCTTATGGGGCGGCTCGATCCATCACTTCCCCAGACAGTGTATCATGAAACAGAACTTTTAAGTCGGCGTCGATGGAGACACTCTCAGGTGCTTGCCGATCAGTTCTGGACACACTTCACAAAGTACTACCTACCCAACCTACAAACCCGTGCTAAATGGCAGAGAGACACTGAGCAGTTGCAGCCAGACATGATTGTTATGATTGTGGATCCACAGTTACCTAGAGCCCTCTGGCCAGTAGGGAGGATCACGGATGTTTTCCCCGGGAATGATGGCCGCATCAGGACAGCTGAGGTGAAAATTAAGGACAGAACATATATCAGACCCGTAGCGCGCCTCATAAAACTACCAGCGCTCCCAGACATTGGTGTAGTCTCAGGTCCTTCTTAATAAGCAAATATGACTGTGCAAATTTGGGGGCGGCTGTTACAAAGGACCCTTTATTAAGCACTGGAAGTAATAGATTTATATTAGAAGGTTCTATTACAGTGAGTTATTCAATGACTATGGACCGTTTATGCCCCCTTGTGGAATAACAGTGTAATTCGACTGTGTTGGAAGTGCGTCATTCAGTTGTTATGAATCCGTAGAGTGAGGACTGCAAAACGCACAAGAGTTGCCTCATGTCATAAAAGTAGTGCTATTAATCGTGTGAGTGCATCTAAAAGTAAGTTTCTATGTTTACTGAGTTTATTTATCTTGTTCTTTATGGAATATCACCATAATCCTGTTTGTTACATTCAATAGGCCTAATTAATGTCGCATACGGCCGATCAACCTGCCTATATTATCATACTGCATGCATATAACGACATTTCTACATTTCTTCTTTGTTTATATCAAGCGTAAGTGTAATTGCCTCTTCACGGTGTATATTTATATAATTTGTTGTAATTATCGCATACGCTAGAAAATGCTTAGTCATTCTGTTATGCACGCGCTGTCTATGTGACGTCATTGACGCTACGGCCGCGGGTTCGATCCCGGGTCTGACCAAGGTTAAGATAAGATGACAAAGTGAATAATATTACTTCTGGATATGCTCTAATGTCTTCCTAAGTATTTAAATTGTTTATCTTTGTTATTAAGTATTGTTTGTTATGCTATTATATTTTATTAATGTTAAGTATTGATATATTGGTTTCTATTTGTGTTATAGAACCACACATACATGCACCCAATAAATCCTCAACAAACCCGATAAGCATCTTCATTGCGTCCTGACCAGACGTACCACAGTGATTCATTTAACCCGATCCACATTGGTTGCTACAACAGGGGGATTGCTTGAGACTGCTATATGAAAACCTGAAAGCCTTTTTGAAAGTCTGTTGCTGATGGAGGATCACTCTTATTCTCGAGGATATGTAACAGAGTCGCCAAGGAAGCGAAAAAGAGAATTAAGACGGCAACACAACAGGCAAATCAACACTAATGGATGAGGTCGAACTGGAAGCCATGTTAATCTTGGACTAAATCGGCCACCGTAGGAGTTAAAACGAAATCGGAAATGGGAGGAACAGAAACTAATATTTTCTGGATGGTCATATACCTTTTCACCGCTAGATGGGGGAAAATATCACACAGTGTAGCTTTAAGATAAATCCTGTCAGGGATTGTTTGAGCATAATAACCGACTGTCTGTACATTATCACTTGCATAACGGAGAGGGTGTTTTAGTTCAAACAGATTTATTTAGTAAATAATGTAATGTAACCCCCGTCAATGGTTATTTTGCCACAGGGGGGTCTCAAATCCCCCTGAAGCAGTTTACAGGCTACATAATACATTAAATATTAATATGAGTATTGTCTTCCTTATAAGGAGTGCAAAGAAAACAGGAAAGAGCAGTAAATAATGTGTTATTGGAACAAAATCATTAAATTCCCCTGGAAGATTAGGCGTGTGACAAACCAAGAGGCTGATAATAACGCACAGCTATTGGCTCGTTTCATGAATGGCGTCACAACAACACAAAATGATGTCGGCTACAAACGAAATATGCGTGTATAGTAATAAACAAATGTTTAAGAGCTGACTTCACGTGTGGATTTTTCGATGTAAGATTATTTGTGCATTTAAATTCAGGTCAATTGTTATTCGGCAAACTCTAAATACACTGAACAGCTATGCATTTGCTATGCTCTCGTGCCCATTTCAAAGGCAAAGGCGACCCCTCACATTCAGCTGGACACAATGCAGCTCTTTGACACCATCTCTTACTGTGGGAGGAAGCTGCACACATTCGAGCTTATCCGTGAAAACTGCTCGTTAGCCATTCATGTATAGATACTTTCTCCTATGCAGCGGATTCCGGTTCAATTGGATAATACTGTGTCGATTGTTATTTCATTGACAAAATTAAGATATGAATCCAAATCTAGAGCAAGTGCAAAAACGTGCCCACAGCACTTTTTTTCCATAGGAAGTCGTGAAGCTACTCATGCCTGGGATTTTGTAGATCGGTTGTGCTTCGAGCACAAGAAATTCAAAGAATACTATGTTTAGTATGATATGGTCGAAATGAATGTGTAACGTGTCTAAACGAAAAACGGCTGTAACGATAACGGTCTCACCTCATCGCTGGAATCTGAATTTCTCAGCAGGCAGACGGCGTCAGCTGAGGGATGTTCACGCGGGGTGTTGACACAGCAGCGCTTCAGTGCTCCACGCAGATATCGCGAGATTTCTGAGTGAACGCAAGGGTCTACTGAAACAGTTTTGTCAGCAGACTCTTTCGCTTTCTACGCTCCACCCGTCTTCCTAAACCGTTACAAAAGCATACATTTTATAGAAGGAAAAGACCGCATAATGGAAGGTGTCAGATAATAACGTGTAGTATCATCTACAATAGTGTCCGCCAAAATGCAACAGTTGGAAACGATACCACAATACAACTTTGGTGTCTTGGTATTAGCCAGCACCCATCAAAAAGATCTTCTCTAATTAAAATCCCCCTGTAGTCAATAATTTTTCTCTTGGTCACCAAAATTACTTATTTAAACGTGTTTTGCTGTGAAAGAAAATCTTGCTTGATGTACTACATCATTGCTTCACGGAAGCATGAATATGCAAATTAGCTCCCGCCTCCACTTACTTTACTGTAGTAAATGCTGCACCACGGAGGAGTAGCATCTGCCTGCAATACCGGAGGCTGAAATATTTTAACTAATTTAAGTCAAGTTTAAAATGGCCGTGCCTGCCGTTTTGTTACAAACAAGGTGGAAAATGTTTGAATCAGTTGGAGTACTACAGTTGAAAAAAACTAGGAATGCAGTCCTGAAACTGAGGCGATCCTAAATGGCAGATAATATTGGCACAATGGCAAGTGGAAATACTGGCCTAATTCTGCCATATTTTTAAAACGGAAACTGATTCAGAAGTTGAGGAGTGAATTATACAGGCTCAAATACAAGTCGATGTATCAGAATGGTAATCCATTTTATGTAGCGCTCTCTACAACGTGGATCATATAATGGTTAATATGATTAAATGGTCAGATGATCATTTACTCAAATTGTTCAAAACCTGTATTAATTTTTGTGTGTGTGTGTGTGTGTGTGTGTGTGTGTGTGTGTGTGTGTGTGAATATATCTTTACACATTTAAAAAAAAAAAAATTCAATCCAATGTTGCATTAACCGAAAAATAATCTATTATGCTATTCAGTTAATCAGGATTAAATTGACTTCTTACAGATTATAAATTAAAGAATTAAATTTAATCAAGAGAATAAAAAGCTAAAAACTAAGTGCAATTCATAGACCCATTAAAAAGTTAATGTAAAAAAAAGGGGAGTAAAAACTAGGTTGAAAGACAAACTGAATGCCACATAATACCGAATTGATCATTCCAACATTTCCCAAAATCCCAGATATTGTTACTGCAGCAAAACATTATTCTTTTCCAAAATACAAGTTCAGTAAGGTAGAACTAGCAAAGGGTTCATCATGTGTTTTTGCTTCAATAATAAAGAAAAACATCAACAAGACTTCAATTTCAGTTAAACTTTATTCCCATGTGCATTTAATATCAGGTAATCTGAAGGGAGGAGGATACAGACCACTGTAGTGCCATTTCCGCACACTAGAGTACAAGTTTGCCTTTTGGAAAATCTTAGGAAACAAAAAGTTTTCCTTCGGTGAGATGATGTAAAAACAGTTTATGGCATGTTGTGCCATGGTGACACCCTTTTGATGCGGTAGATCAACCAAAGACAGGAACAAGAACACGTTACGATCAGATCCACCAAGAGCAAGCTTGGATGATGGCAGGGCAGCTTCTCCCAGAGCTGGATGATATTGTTAAAAAGCAGCGGCAACAGTGGCACCAAATTCTCCTTCTGCAGCGACCAGTATTAAAAGGCACTTGACTGATGACAACAAGGAATACTCGCACAGGGGGATCTCTCAATTTGCTAGTCCACTCTCCTCCACTAAAAAACGGATACTGAAAATAAGAGAACAACATAATTACGACTGTGCCAAGGTATTACAAAGACCATATCGGAGCAATATCGCTGCACATACAGTACCTGCTGTTGGAATTACAGATCTCCGATGGGAATAATTTCTTCATTGATGAAAAACTCAATGGTCTCTTCCTCCCAATCATCGATGTTGCTTTCAAGCTCATCAGTGTCCACACCTAGAAAAGATCAGAAAATCCAGTGATGACTAGAATATAGTGTTTAACCCAAACGCAACCTCTAGGTAAGGCTGTCACAATAATACATCTCTGTTGACAATTAACTGTCACAGACGGAGCCTGGTTTCTCCCAAGGTTTTATTTTTCCTCCATTCGGTCACCTGATGTAATTTGGGTTCCTTGCCACTAGCTATGTTTCCATCCACCTATTCTTGTGCACATTTTGGGATATTGCATAAAAAAGGATACAAAAAAAAAAAAAAACCACTGAGAATTACAGAATATATAAAACGCAGAGAAATACGACATTATATTTATGCAGTAGTTATTCCCTTTTTTTAAATTTCCAACTTAAACTGTCATAAACCTTGAATGCTTTGGAGTTTGGTCTCTTTATAAAGACGACACTTGGCAGATTACTGCTGAAGTGGTAAAAGTTTTAAAGTGAACTTGGAAAAAACTAAATAAAATTATGCAATTATTCTTATGAAAAAATTTTAATTTTCAATTTTTATATGAAATATATTTTCCAAAACATATTTTTACTCCGTGAGAAAATCAAAGCCATAAATCTAAACAAGCTGTATTCCAAATTTGAGGTTGACATCTAAAAAAGAAAAGAAAAAAGCTTTCAGTAAGAATTGTTTTGTACCAAACGTTTCCAATAGATGAAATTGGTCTCCCATTAATTTCCAATGCGGTCGTTTTTGACCATGAACAACACAAGTGTGATCGTTTTGTTCAGGGCCATTTAACCTTTTAGAATAATGTCCATGAAGTTTTTTTTTTTTATTCACACAGTAAGTGACAAAACCTTTGTAAAAACAAACAACATAAAATAGTGCTTAACTTAATTAGAAATAAAAATATCTGATTTAAATTTAAATATCTACACAAAGTACACATACTGTTTAATGACAGTGGACCCTTCTCAGTCGCTCCAGCAACAGACGCAACCCAGTAAAACTATCGCTATGGATTTTTGCAGATGACCGATTGTTACAGCATGGAAAACGATCAATCGGTCGAACTCTATCAGCGGGTATTTGAAATATCTGCGATCGGATGGAGTTTCTGATCTCCATATGAGGCAGAAATATATTTATATGCGTTACTGAAGGCTATTGCCCCGCCCAGCACGTTGTTAGCCCTGGCTCGACAGTGGAAAAGTGGCTAATAAAACTCGAGCTATTCTCTGCATTAGTTACCTCCTCGGAGTTCAAGGCGGAGAGGTCTCTGCTCCTGGTACGTGTCACTGGCTTGCTCACGGTATTTGCGATACTCCTCCATCATGGCACGTCTCTTGTCCACCAGTTCCTGTAAAGCACGAGGCACTCATCTAAATTTGATCCACATGTAAATACTATACATCCTAGAAAAAAAAAAATCAATCAATCTCATACCTTTGATGCCTTAGACTGACTGAGACGATCTTTCTGTTCAAAGATCTTGGAGTATTTCTTCAAGTCCTTCTTTATGAGCTGTGGGTTTCAAAAAGAGAGGTGGGATTAGAGTTCACTCTGAAGGGAGCTGACAGAGTAATGAGAGTGACCCTGTATCTGAAGCCATCTCACCTTTATTTCCTCTTGAGTCAGGAGAGAGGGTGGACGGGGCCTCCACAGCAGCTGGCAGAAGCGCTCCTTGTTGGTCTTCTGCAGCAGACGGCCCTGGAATGTCCACAGCCAGAAGGCGTTGTCCACCTAAATCAAAAACATTTAATACAAAAAACATCTGAGATGCATTTCCAATCCAAACACATCAGATGCTGATGTAAAACTTCAGAAGAAAAGGTATGTAGTACACAATAGAACATGTCATATTTTAAAATAAATCAATTTGTTGACAGACTAGCTGCATTAGTAGAGAACAGCAGTACGTTTGCAGACAAGGCTGAGAGGACATTAACATTAGTAGCATCTCAAGCGATTAGAACAATGTGACGAAAACCAAAACAAATGTTTAAATGTCATGATTGTTACAGTCCATTTACATTAGTTTAATTCAAATGTTTGGGGTTGGTAATATATATATTTTTTTTTTATGATTTTGAAGGAAGTCTCTTATGCTCACCAAGGCTGCATTTATTTGATCAAATAGAGTAAAAACTGAATTATTGTGAAATATTGTGATTAAAATAACTTTTCTATTTGAATATCTTTTAAACTAATTTATTCCTGTGATCAAAGCTGAATTTTCAGCATCCTGTCACATGATCCTTCAGAAATTCTAATATCCTGATTTGATGCTCAAGAAACATTTCTTATTATTATTAATGATGAAAACGGTAGGGCTGTAATCTTCCAGTCGATTTTTAGTCGATACATTCTGGCTCGACTAAAATTGATTGGGCGATTTCTTGCCGCATTTATTTCATCAGTTTGGCCACGTTCATTTCATCAGGTGGAAAGCACTAATTGCTAATGGGGGTGTTTTCAGAGCACCCGTTTCACAGGTAACAGTCTGTCTTCAGAACACCCCCCTTGTTTTTACTTATTTTGGATTAGCCCAACCCACTGGAGAAGAGAGACAGATTGAAGTAGGCTACTTTGCTGTATAGGCCTATTATTTATTTAATTGTGAGAGCGTTTTCCTAGTCAGTCCTCTTCTACCATGTCAACATAGACATCGGCAGTGTAGCATTTTTAAAAAATAGAAAATGGGAAAAAAGTCTTGCAGTTTGCATATCACAGCTCGACGACAAACATGTCATATCACCTAAAACGGTGAGCTAACTTTGTCAGCGTTAGGTTGCCCCGTCGCTTTTATTATTGTGCAAACTGCAAATATATTTCTAGTATTATTTATTGGATTTGGGCACTTTATTATTTTATTTTTTATTTGGAGCCTAATGCGCGGTGCGCTGTGCCCAGCCCACTGTTTGTATTAGTTTTGAGCATATGCTTTATTTTTCAGTTATGCACTTTATTTCGTTTCTGCTCTTTATCTGGCTTGTTTAATAAATATTCCTTTTTTATTAAAGTGGACGTGCCTTTTGTGTTTAAGAGTAAAAGCTTTAAGTTAATAGTCTATTCGTGTTTCAGCCGCGGAGCTGAGCTCCTGTTCAAGCTGCACAGTGAAATGATAGTGTCTGTCAGTTATTATAATAGCCTACATACGACAAAAACAATTGTCTAAATTATGTTGCATATTCCTCAAAAGTTCTTGTGATGATATCACTAGTTGACAACATAGCCTATGATTTCCGAAAATATAGTAGGCTACTATGATATTGCGCAGGTGCACGTGATGCAACGCTATCAGAGCCGACAGACTCATTTCAGTGCAAAATAATCAGCTCAAACCTATTTAATATACTGCAAATAGCCTACTAGTTTTTATGTTTATTTATGATTCATTTAGGCAGACAACAAGGCTACCAAGTACTGCGCACAGTGCGCAGCTAATTAATTTAACGGGGTTTTTTTCCTAACGTCATTTTTAGTCGAAAATTTCAGGACTTCAGTTGACCAAGATTTTCTTTGGTTGATTACAGCCCTAGAAAACGGTTGTGCTGATGAATTGTTTTATGGACATTTTTTCAGTATAATTTGATTCTTTCTGACTTTAGAACAAACATTACATAATATTACATATTGTTTAAATGTGGCTAATTTTGCATTTGATTCCGTTAAATCACCTTGTGACTCCACCAGGAGACAGATGTCACAACGTATCGTCCAGTGGGGTCCCATTCAACGTCTGAGGCCATGTAATGCTCTGCGATGTTCATCATGGTGCAGTCTGATGTGTCCACAAAAGCAAGGGCTCCATTCATGCTACAGAACGAAACATGTGAAATTATATAAATGACCCACTCTAAAAGTAAATGCATACAAAAACAACACATTGTTATGAGTACAGACCTCCTCAACCCAGCCAAGACCAAAAACTGCCCCTGTGGACTCCAGAAGATGCTGTTTGCCTGTTGCTTGTCAAACATTTCTGAAAGAAATGGGTTAATGTTTTTGGGTTAATATTTAGATCATGCACAAATCTTAAAAACTATTTGTCAAGATAAATGCATTTACGACATGAACTCACTTATTAAGTCAATTTTGCCATTGTTCTTCACATGGTAGAATGACACACTGATTCTGGGAGATTCACCATGTAGCACAGCAAACTTGCTGCCATTTGGTTCCCAAGCAAAAGCAATGATGCCCTCTGTAAGATGGGTAGAGAAATCAGAACCAAGAGTAGGTATAAAAGACAGTCAGAAACATGAAACAAACAGCAACACAATTCTTTCTTTACCTTTCATCTCCACCACATCCACAGGAACCTGCTTCTCTCTCATTCGGAAGATCTCAAAGTTGGTGACGACGCCCTGAAGTACAAAAAGAATTGAGCAAATCCTTGAAAAGGAAATGTTTAAGTTTAACCTGGTAGAGCAAATTCAAGGCATCTCTTATACCTGCGTTCCTTTGGGTGTTCGGTCCACCTTCACGCAGAGATAGTCTCCATTTTTCTGCCAGTGAAGTTTACAGTCCACAACATTAAACAGGTTGCGGACTCTGATCTCGTTCCTTGATGGAAGCTGCATGAGCGTGACCCTTGCTGGGATGTCCTTATCCTCAGGAACCCAGAATGCAATGATGTTATCACCAGGTGACCAGGAGAAATCCCTATGGACATAAAATATATAACCTTTATTTTTAAAAACACACATATCAAGCATATAAATAATACAGAGTAATGAATAGTGATTTTTATATTTTGTAAATATACACAACCATTTAAAAGTTTAAGGATGGTGCTTTTTTATGTAATACTTAATAATTTTTTCTTGAGAAGCAGATTAGATTTAATCAACATATTAGAATGATTTCTGAAGAATCATGTGACACTGAAGTAATGGCTGCTAAGGTCAGGAATAAATAACATTTAAAAAAAAAAAAAAATTTAAAACAGTTTATTTTCATTTTTAATATTTTTCAATATTACAGTTTTGACTGCATTTTGATCAAATAATTTGCAAACTTGATGACCTTATGAGATTCTTTCAAAGGTATTGAAAATTCGTACTTTTAACTCCAAACTTTTGAACGGTTGTGAATTTATGTTTTCAATCGTTTTATTTTACTCACTTAATTCCGTTTATCTTCAAACTCTTCTTGTCCAAAAGACCCATTGACTACAAAAGGAGAAAGTTGATTTGTTAATTAAACAATGAAACCTGATGATTTTCCAACCTTGCATCTCTGACACAAGATACTTACAGGAGTCTCATAGATGCTCAGCGTGTCCTGTGTCATCCGGGCAAAGAACTTCCCATCTGGACTCCACCTGAGCAGAACAAGTTTTAGATTAAGTAATTGCGTGTATTCCAGTTAGACTATAATCAAATTAGTAACACGCCATGAAAATCAACTCAAACCACACTTACTTGAAAATTGGCCAGTGGGCAGAACTTTCACAGTGAAAGCCTCTTTTCTTCTGTCCTGTGAGAACATCCCAGATAATAATCGCCTGCGGGTCATCCTTAGTGTCCATTAGAGGGCTGAATGTGACAACATATCTGCAAACACAAATTAAATAAAAAATGTGTTTAATAGCATGAAAAAGAAAATCTGAATTCACCATGTAATGCATAACACATTGAAAAATGTTGTGCTAGTTTAAATAGGTCTTTAAAAATAAATTAAGTAGTGATGGAATTAATCAACTGCCATTATTTGGCTACTCTGATAGCACTATAAACTTAATCATGCAAATGCATATTTAACAAGAGCTAGTTTCCAGGAGTTAGTTCCGAAATCTCTACATAATAAATATAGTAATAATTATTATTTTAAAAAATCATAATTTAATGAATTATGCTTTTCATTTTTATGAATTGAGTACACAATTATTCACTTAATCTCATTAAACTGTATTTTATATACAAGAACGCATTTCTACACGGCATACATCTATATGGCATACCTCTCACAGGGAGAGAAATCAATGAGCTGGACCCCCTGATGACTAAACCTCTGGATCTGCTTGAACTTCTCACCACCCCACAGAGCAATGCCTCTCTGATGGAATGTGGCCAGGTAGGTGCCTTTTGGAGACCAGCGCACGTATGTCTCGGTCCAGCGCTACAAGAAAAGTGCAACAAAAAGATACTGCATACAGTATGCACAGCCACATGGTTATATTTTAAAGATGAATGGGTGAACGCTCCTAAAGAATAAATAAATCAATTTCAACTTACTGCTCTCTCCTCCACTTCAATAGGCTCCTTGACATCATTAGCAAATATGCCTGTTCTTTCACCAGAGTCATAGATTACACTGTACTGATCACGACAGTCAGAATCCTCCAACCAGTGACGCAGATTTCCCTGAGATCAAAACACCAAATGTTAAACAAGCAGCATATCATATTTCAGCATGCATGATAGCCAGGGTTGGATTACACACAATCAGAAAAGTTCTTAAAGGTGCCCTAGAATGAAAAATCGAATGAACCTTGCCATAGTTGAATAACAGGAGTTCAGTACATGTAAATCACATACAGTGAGTCTCAAACACCATTGCCTCCTCCTTCATATGTAAATCTCGTTTGTGAAAAACACCACGGAAAAATAGGCAAATCTCAACGTAACGCCAGCAGTGATGCAATACACGGGATCATTAATATGTATGCCCCCCAACATTTTCATAAGCAAGCACGTTCACTATCTGGCGAAACTGCGCAGCCGCCGTATCAACTGGAGTTCTGCAGCAGTAAGCCTGACGCGATGATAGCGAACATGACAGATCATGGAAACAAATGTTATGTTCCAGGCTGTGCAGGGGTTTCATACTCTTCCCACAGACAAAACATGCCAACAGGCATGGTTGATGTTTATTTATAATCGGATATCGCAACAATTTAATTCAAAGTTGATAGTTTGCTCAGCCCATTTGACCACGGACAGTTTTCAAACCTGGGACAATATCAATCCGGCTTTGCTCAGCGTCTGACACTGAAGAAAGGGGCAATTCCAACCATATTCCTGCAAGCAGTAAGTGATTTTATCCACTTCTTGACTGTCTAAACCATTTCTGATTAAATCGAAAGTTTCTTAGAGAGACAACATTAACGATAATATTCCTGTTGTTGTCTATATCCAACGCAAGATGCTATACGGTAAGAATAGGATATTCCAAGTGGTTTACATAACTAAATAATATGTCTAATGACAGGTTAATATTATTTCATGCCAGTGTTGTCATAAATTAGTAAATGAAACCATAGATACGTAACATACTATGTTAGTTTAGTTGCTTACACATAGCTCACTCGATCCTTCTAGCTAACGTCAACACCTCCACCATTTAAGTTGAAACGATAGTAATTTGATATTTATTTATTTATATTTTTGACAACTTAAGTATGATTATATACTGATTGATATATATAAGGTTGAATGCCTAATCTCTCCATCGTCATGACGGTCAGTATAGACGTGCATGCTATCATTGAGCCGCGCAGTGAAACAGCCAATCAGAGCAGAACTCTGCATTAATATTCATGACCCTTCCAAATAAGGCAAAAACAGACCATTTCATCCTGGGGAAGATTTCTAGAGTTGTAAATGGACCTTTAAAACCGTAGCTGGACAATTATTGACTTTAAATAAGCCATATACCCTCTATGTAGATACCAGAGAACAATTTAAAATGTTGTTTCAAATCATTCTAGGGCACCTTTAAGAATAACTACTTACAAAATCTTTAAACTGCTGCTTCTCAGGAGCTTCCCATTCATCACAGATTGACATGTACCTACAGAAACGAGAAATTTTAGATTAGTGTTTGACTGACAAATATCTCCAAGGCTGACATATCAGTCAATATTTTGCATTTGCTGTATTAGTTCTCTTTGGCTGATTAGTGTCAGAAGCAGGGCTTTTTTCAGGAATTTTAAATAAATATAAACTAAATTGTAGTATAGGACCGTTCACACCAAGAATGTTATATAAAGATTACTATAACAATAATCATCATCGTCCACACCAACGTGCTATTTCAAGGAGTGCGTTTACATGCACGTTCTTAATCTGTTTATGCCTAATAAACTGACAATGCATGTGGTCATATAAACGCGTTAGCCCTTTTTTCCTTTATAAGCATAAACTGATCTACAGCGAGATTTGTGCCCCTTACCCGGATATCGCCTGGCATGTAATCTGCAATCTGTCAATTTACTGAAATGCACATGTGATATGTCCTTACTGCGGATTTAATTCTGAGGAAATATATAATGGCAAACTTTGAGTCTGACTCTTTATTGACCCAAGAAAATGTCTAATCTCGTGTAGCCGAAGGAGAAGTGGTACAGTTAAACCGCTGCATCTGTAACTGGATGAGAGGGCAATAGTCCATTTGTTTCCCGTTTACATGTTGATTTTGAATGCTTTATTTAACATCCCAAACCAACATAAATGGAATACTCAAGAGTCAGATACACAAATGATAACATTTTGATGACACTAATGAGAAATACGTTGATTTATTAAAAAAGTCTTGTAAACACGATTGCGGTTTACAGGTTTGCATGTAAACCGGGACGACAGGTTATTTTAATTAGGGTTGGGCCGATAGACAATGCCATTGTCCATCGCTGCAGAGATCACAATGTTAAGCCGGCATCGTAATTTTCCCGACTTGCGCCGTATTGTGACCGAGTCTGCACAGTAGTAAACGCAGGACCCGAGTATGCGCAGTAGAGAGCAGGAAGTAGAGCCGTGGTATCAAAAGCCTGCCCACACTCTCTCAAATGCAGAAAAATGTATGATGTCGGTGTGAAATTAGCAGTTATAGAAATGTAGAAATTAAATCTAAAGCTCCAATCTCCTCCTGAAAATACGCCCATTGGTGCCTCAGTGAATACATCGTTCAGAGAAGTCAATCTCAGCTGACAATCATGACGTCACACCCCCATTTTTATAGCATAAAATAACTAAAACCACTAAAACACTTGAAATGACATCAGCGTGATAAAAACTGCCTAAAATGACATCTTTGGGAAGAAAAACATTTTTTTTGAAGTGTAATTTGATTGTTTAGATTGTCTCGCGTCACATTAGGGCCATGTCCACACTAATACGTTTGTTTGAAAACGCATATTTTTAAGTCAACCAAAACTTAGCTTTTTGAAAACACTCTCCAAAGCGGATAAATTTGAAAACGCCGTCTTCGCGCCGTAGTGTGGACTGTGAAGACAGTGTATATTTTGAGATATTTTGCTAAATACCGGAGACTTTAACAAAGCCAACTTCAAGCGCATCGCACCCAAATACCACCAACATGTTAACTTCAACACGCGAGGGAACCGCGTCTTAGATCACTGCTACTCCCCCTTCAAGGATTGTTACAAGTCCCTCCCGCGCCCACCATTTGGCAAATCGGATCACGCTTCCATCCTCCTTTTGCCCGCATATAGGCAAAGACTCAAACAGGAAGCACCCGCCCTCAGAACCATCCAGTGCTGGTCGGATCAATCAGATTCTATGCTACAGGACTGTTTTGATCACGCGGACTGGGAGATGTTCCGGTCGGCCTCTGATGACGACATCGAGGTTTACGCTGATAGCGTAACGTGCTTCATCAGGAAGTGCGTAGATGACGTTGTTCCGACCAAAACAATTCGGCTGTACCCTAACCAGAAGCCGTGGCTAAACGGGGATGTTCGCGCGGCACTCAATGCGCGGACCTTCACTTTTAACTCCGGTAACGCGGAGGAGCATAAACAAGCAAGTTATGCCCTCCGGAAAACCATCAGAGCAGCAAAACGGCAGTACAGGGACAAGATTGAAGGACAGTTCAACACCACCGACTCTAGAAGCATGTGGAGGGGAATTAACACCATCACGGACTATAAAGGGAACACAAACTCCATCGTGAACACCGCTGCCTCTCTCCCGGACGAGCTAAACACCTTCTATGCTCGTTTTGAGGGAACTAACACCGCCCTCGCGGAGAGAGAGCTCGCGGCTGAAGATACAGAGGTTAGTGCACTCTCCGTATCTTTAGCGGATGTAACCCGATCCTTCCGGCGGGTGAACGTCCGTAAAGCTGCGGGTCCAGACGGGATTCCCGGCCGTGTGATCAGAGCGTGCGCGCACCAACTGGCTGGAGTCTTCACGGACATTTTTAACCTGTCCCTCTCCCTATCTGTGGTCCCCACATGCTTCAAAACGTCCACCATTGTGCCTGTACCTAAGCAGTCAAAAACCACCTGCTTAAACGACTGGCGTCCTGTTGCTCTGACCCCCATCATCAGCAAATGCTTTGAGAGACTAGTCAGAAACCACATTTGCTCTGTTCTCCCCCCCTCACTGGACCCACTGCAGTTTGCATACCGCACAAACCGCTCCACTGACGATGCCATTTCATCCACTATACACACTGCTCTCTCCCACCTGGAAAAGAGGAACACGTATGTGAGAATGCTGTTTGTGGACTACAGCTCAGCATTCAACACCATTGTGCCCTCCATACTTGACGGGAAACTCCGGGCTCTAGGCTTAAACAGCCTGTTATGCAGCTGGATCCTGGACTTCCTGTCAAACAGACGCCAGGTGGTCAGAATGGGCAGTAACATCTCCTCATCACTGACTCTCAACACTGGAGCCCCTCAGGGCTGCGTTCTCAGCCCACTCCTGTACTCTTTGTACACACATGACTGTGTGGCAACCCACAGCTCCAACACCATCATCAAGTTTGCTGACGATACGACGGTGGTAGGTCTTATCACCGACAATGATGAAACGGCCTACAGAGAGGAGGTGCACACTCTGACACGGTGGTGTCAGGAGCACAACCTCTCCCTCAACGTCAGCAAGACCAAGGAGCTGGTGGTCGACTTCAGGAGGAATGAGAGAGAACACCGCCCCATCACCATCGATGGAGCACCGGTGGAGAGAGTCAGCAGCTTCAAGTTCCTCGGTGTCCACATCACAGAGGAACTCTCATGGTCCGTCCACTCCGAGGCCGTTGTGAAGAAGGCTCATCAGCGCCTTTTCTTCCTGCGACGGCTGAGGAGGTTTGGAATGAACCGCCACATCCTCACACGCTTCTACACCTGCACCATCGAGAGCCTGCTGACTGGCTGCATCACCACCTGGTACGGCAACAGTACCGCCCGCAGCCGCAAGGCCCTGCAAAGGGTAGTGCGCACGGCCAGCTGCATCATCGGAGGTGAGCTTCCCTCCCTCCAGGACATTTACGCCAGGCGGTGTGTGAAGAGAGCTCAGAGGATCATCAGAGACTCTAGCCACCCGAACCATGGGCTGCTCTCACTGCTGCCATCAGGCAGACGGTACCGCAGCATCAGAACACGCACCAGCCGACTCCAGAACAGCTTCTTCCCACAAGCAATCAGACTACTTAACTCTTGATCCATCAGTATCATAACACACACTGGACAGAATATCACTCCGCACAACCCACTGTAGATACACACACATTATATACACATTTATTTATCATATAGCACCTATTGCACTTTGGATTTCAATTTTTCAATCTGTGAATAATATTTTATACTATACATTGTATATTATTATTATTATTATAGCGTAATGTATATTGTTTAGTGTATGTTTAGTGTATATTGTTTAAAGTATATGTATATTGTAAGTATGTGTATATTGTTTAAAGCTGTGAGAACTACACTCACATTGTGCAAATTATTTATTGTTTATTGTAGAGTTTACTGTGCTGTGAGTAATTGTGTGCGCATCAGATGTGTAATCTGATGCTGCTTAAATGTTGTACATGTCATGTCATGACTACTATGTTGCTCAGAACTGCACCTAAGAATTTCACCTACGGTTGCACTTGTGCATATGTAGAGTGACAAATAAAGTGATTTGATTTGATTTGATTTGATTTCTAAATAAAATTATCCTGCCAGAAGAATTGTGTGATAACTATGATGTCTAGGGCTGTGTATCACCAACACTGTCCCGATACGATACTGAAGTCACAAGCATCACAAGCAAGCATATACGCATCACGATATGGATCAATTTGGAATTAAATTTCTAACTTTAGTAACTTTAGTTTAGTAACAGTAATATCTGTTTATTGAATAACCAGTGTTATAACAGAAAAACTATTTTGTTTTTTGTCATTAAAAAAAAACTGAGTTAAATTAAATAAATACATTTTCACAAAAAAAACTTTGGAAAGGCTTGGTTCAATGTTGATTATTTTGGATATATATCAGGTACAATACATGGCAAATTTTGGAATGTAAAACAAATCGATAAATCTAAAATCAAAAACAAATTTAGGAAAATCTCTTAACTAATGCTGTAAACTCAGTCAGTTGTACTGTAATATTAAATGTAAAAATGAACTTATTTGTACAAACACTTAAATTACATTATATTAACTTTACAAATTACATAATCATATACATATTTTTTTTTAATATAAACATTTAAATGGTGGCTGTCATAAACATTTGCCAGATTAATTCAAACATGCATTAAATATTGAAGAACATTAAAAATTACAATGAATATGGAATATGGTGCATAACCCTAGAGTCGATTTTTCTTGCTGACTAATGAGTTTATGGACACTGTATATGTTTTTTTTCTGGAGGTAAATGTGACATTACATGACATTGTTTACAAGCTGTTTTACTGACGCCTTTCCACGTTTGCAACAGTGATCGAGTGATTCCATGTGACATGATATGTGTTTCGGTAATTTGTACTGTATCACACGTTCAGATGTTCATTCATGTTTATTTTTCGCTGTAACTGGTATTAAGTATTAAGGCAGAATAAAAGATCTGTTCACGAGCGCTGCGTGCGGCCGCTTCTCTAGAGCTGAGCTGCGCCAAAGTGATCTTACGCCACAGCGGTATTTATGTTTTTGAATTTCGCAATAAAATGGACGTAATTTGAAATCCGAGACTTTGTTTTATATCAATAGCAACAAAGCACAAAGAGTATTCCTATTTAATGGATGTGAGGCGCGCTGCAATGTTCTGTTCATTCATTAACTGAAAACCTCTTCTCCATTTTGAATGCCTTGCACTGCTGCTCGTGTCGCGTTGATTACATTCAAAAGCACACTGTATCGATACGGCAGCTGCTGTATCGATACGCGCATCGTCAGGAGTTCATGACGATGTATCGTTGTATCGATATTCTGAGCACAGCCCTAGTATCATCTCAGTGAGACTTTATGAGGTTTTACGCATGTGCAGTAAATTGAATAATTTGGCGTGTACTGATGTTTCAGTGTGGAAGAGAAACTTTTGGAAGACGCTAATGTGGACGGAGAGCGTTTTGAAACGAAAACTACGTTTTTAAATCTATCCGGACTAATGTAGACGTAGCCTAGAATACATGGAGGGGTGGGGATTATGACCTATACTGGGACCAACCAACTGGGGGAAATCACTTTTCAGGACTTGTGCAGTGAGTAGCATCTGCCTGCCAACCCGGAGGCTGTATTTTCAGGACCCTAGCAATGATTTAGTTGTTTAATTGATATATTGTCTTAACCAATCCTAGCCCTAAACCTACCCATTGGTAACTCTGTTTAAATATTTTAACTAATTTAAGTAATTCAGTTTAAAATGGCCGTGCCTGCTGTTTTGTTAAAAATAAGGTGGAAAAAGTTTGAATCAGGTCTCCTCTTTTGGAGTACAGTTGGCTAGATGGTGCTGTCACACACACAAAAAAAAAAATCCTAGAAATGCAGTCCTAAAAGTGCAGCCTTCGGTATTGCAGGCAGATAATATTGTGTGCGAGACTGGGAAAACCCAGCCTGATCTGCCGGCGATTTGATTTCACCCTGCAGCTCAGGCTGGAAACCTCTAAATTCATTTATGAATACTTATGTTTCCAAAAGTATGACAGCAAGAACCAATCAAAGACTGGCTTATCCACCTGGCACGGGTTTAACACGATGACGGATAGAGAAGGGATGGATCCATGCCCGTTGATCATGCCTCTTGTGGTCTGATTGGTTGAAGGACTATCCAATTGCGTACAGAGTCATTTAAATTATGCTCGTTTATCATGCCTCTTGTGCAGTAGATAATACATAGCAGACTCCCCAGACCAATGTTCAATCTTAAATTGAGCTTGGTCTGGTGATAGCCAGACAAATTGTGCGCGGCACGCTTGATGTAAACTTGCTGATTCTGTTTATTTTAAGCACACGCTGCAGTTTTGTCAGCTGACACTTTAAAAGCTCAAGCTCATTAAAGCCTGATGGATTCTGATTGGCTATCAATGATTTATTGCTCATAAGCTGGAGTGAAAAAATCGTTTTGAAAGCGTTTCCAACAATATCTTCTGCGCCGTTATCCTTATAATTCTGGTGTGAACTAATTTAGACCGAATTTTAAAAATACTATTTAGCAGTTATCCATGGTGTGAATGGGCCTTACTAGCTTGAAATTAAACCGTGTGACATCAATATCGGCCACCTCTAAAATACTGTAATCAGCCATCAAAAAATACTTATTGGTCAAACTATTTCATATTGTAATCACAATAACAGCACAATGTAGGACAACATACTTATCAAAGTCTGTGAACAGGTTGACACGGAAAGTGTGCTGCTTGTCCAGCTTGTAGCCGTCAGCGTTTTTGACTGCTTCAAGAGCGTGGCTTGGTGCAGAATACTCCAGGAAAATGTACCTGTGAAGATGAAGCACATGAATTATTATAATTCAAAGACTGACACAATACCACTATTCTTTTTTCATATCAATAATCATATTCATAAGTATTAGCATAATAGGTTACAAAAGTACAGTATCCATGTATCTATTTTAAACAAACACACCCCATTTAAAACAGTAGGCCAAATATTGACAGACGTGTAATATCAGCTCTAAAATAAGCCAAATGACAACGATGGTGCATCCCTACTTCCTATAGCACACCCAGGAAAACCAAAACTCACCCCTTGGTCTTTCCATCTGCGTCTGGATAGAATTCATTAGTGATTTTGCCAAACTTTGAGAAGATCTTGTGGATGACATTCCTGAGTTTCTCCAGGCGATCTGGTCCAACTTGAGGGACATTATCAACCACAATGACTGAGTCGATGCCGTCAGCCTCCTGAGGTTTATCCTTGAGAACATCCCCCAGCAGCTCTGCGTACGGAGAAACCATCCAATAAAAGCCCGATCAACATCTTAAACATGCTATAGGTGTAACAAATGTCACAGCACTACAGTGAAATCAAGAGCAAACAGCTGCTGATTCAATACCGTGACACGCGCGTCTATTTCCCTAACGCTGTTGCTACGGTGCTTTGTCCCGCTCGCGCACATGCTGACCGTTAACAAGAACGCTTTAAACGGAACAAAAAGCGTTTACTTTTAAACAGGTTGGTTGAGAAGCACCAACGGTTACTAAACAATGAATCCGACGGGTGTTCGTGTTAGTTTCAGGTTGACATATTGAGCTTTAGGGGTTAGTGTGCGACTCGTATCCCGTTAGCAGGCGGGCTATATCGCGTAGGCCTCTCTTACCCTGATCACTGATGTCATCCACGAAATCCTCCGGATCACTGAACGAAGGCTCTTCTTCGTCGTCATACTCCATTTCGGCCTCCATGTTCTCCGTATCTCGCATTTAGAGGTCGATTCCTGTCAGTCTGGGCTGGTGAAAAGACGATGGTAAATTTCACAGCAATAATCCGGAGATTTTTCTCACTCGGCCATGTGCAAAGCAACCGGCGCCAACCACTGCGAGCGAGAGAAGGACCGTACCATGTGCCCGGAGAGAGGGTGAAGCCTCTTAGTGATCGTTTAGTATTCATGTACGACACAAATTTAGGATTTGCGATTGTATTTTAATATAGAACAGCAGTATATGTCCTTATAAGTTATACATGCTGTTCAAATGTGCTAAATGTGTATATTTCATTGTGAAATGTGACATGCTTGACCCCTTTTATGACAAACATGGTATTTCCGTGTGCTTATCGCTCTGAACTTCCTGTTCATGTGACTACCTCCCAGTCCCGTCTGAATATGCGTACTTCAATAACGTTAGTATGCAAAAAGCTGTGTCAAACTGTGACTCAATTTGCTAGTCCTAGTAATATAGGATATTCACTAGAGAAATAAGCAAAGGGAAAGACCACGTTTGTCATAAAAGGGGTCAAGCATGCCACATTTCATATAGACTAATATACACATTTTAACCACAGTGATAAATTATAAGGACATTGGTGGATGGATGGATGGATGGATGGTACAATTTTTCCAGTCAGGTGACCATAACATTTAAATTAACTGGAAGGGTAAAGCCTGGTAGGCCTAATGGTCTAGAAATGAGACACTTTAATCTTCGGGTCGTCTGGGAACATTACAAGAGAGTAATTTTTAAAATAGTCAAAAGTCAAGTCAAATTTTATTTCTATAGCACATTTACAGATGGCTGAGCCACACCAAAGTGCTTCACAATAAAGTGCTAAGTGCAATATGCAAAGAAAGGCAGAGGGGAAAAAGAAAAAAATATACATCCAGAGGCCATGACTGCAATTTAGTTCATTACTGAAACCTTAAGAAGCTATTTTATTTGGATGTTGTACTGCTGATTACACTGATGACAATGCCTGTGGCAGTCCAAGATACACAAGGAAACTAACTTTTAAACAAAATGGGGGATTATTATGTATTGAATACGCACAGTGGAGTATAAAGGATTATGCTACTCTTTTCATCCAGTAAATGAACGGTGGACCTAAACCAATTCAACATCTAATGAATTATTCACATCTTTATGAAACTGCTGCTGTTCCATATTTTGGGGGTGTAAAGATACACTTGTTTAAACGTTTCTAATACATATAGTTTTGGTAGAGGGAGGACAGAGCAAACTAACCTCCTGAACAGGGACCTGAACTAAATATATCAACTAATTGCATCTCTTCCACTTTATACACTACAGTTCGAAAGTTTGGAGTCGGTAAGATTTTTCAAAATGTTTTTTTAAAGAACTAACAGTGCAATTTACAATTTAAAATGTAATATATTCCTGAGATGTCAAAGCTGAATTTTCAGCATTATTATTCCAGTCTTCAGTGTCACATGATCCTTCAGAAATCATTCGTATATGCTGATTTGAAACATTTCTTATTATTATCAATGTTGAAAACAGTGCTTAATATTTATGTGGAAACCTTGATTCATTTTACTTTACACACTGTGAATAATTATTTGATTAATATAAAGCTTGAAAGAATAGAACAGTAGGCTTTATTTTAAATAGAAATTGAAAATTTAATATAAATAAATATCTTTACTGACACTTTTGATTTATTTAATGCATCCTTGCTAAATAAAAGTATGAATTTCTTTATAAATCATAATGATCAAATAAAAGGCCAATGAAATTGATGTGGGACATAATGTTAAATCTTTATAGAGTGAATTCCCTTGTTTCTTTTTCCTCTTGTAATATTGAATCTCATGTTTTAAAGAGATTTATAGTACAAGGTGGGGTCGTTTAAGAACATAAACACTTCTTCACACTTAATCAATAGGGGGCACTCTTGTTGCAAGGAGTTTGCAGTTCGTATTGGTTTGTGAGAGATTCCCCAGTCATACAAGAGTCAGATGATTTGTTCTGTCTGGACAAACTCTGGCCATCCGCACAATGATTGGTGTCCTTCTAGCAAAGTTGTTGCAGTGATTAGATTACTAACAGTAAAATTCCCGTATAGGCACATATCCTTTCCAGCCAATGTCGGAGCTGCCATTTTCTCTCACTCCTTAATTCTGGGAAAAAGCAGCTGTTGGATGTGTATTTGAAAGCCCAACACAGGCCTAGCAGGCAGATTAAAATAAAGGGCAGACTGAAATATTGTTAAATAGCCTGGCAATGACTGCTGCCCTTATTTATTACTAAATATCAGCATTCAATTTTGAAGTGCAATGAAAGGCAGCCTGGAGGAAATGTAAGTATAACACAAGTCATGAGTTTTATCTCACACAAATAAGCCATGGTCAGCCCAGAAAAGGTACTTTGTGTGCTTAGACATTATCTTCTTTCTTGAGCAGGGGATTTGTCAAGGTTTACATGGGGAATATTTGTTTAGATGTGTCTTACCATAATAGGACCTCTTTGTTCATAGTCAAACATTAGGTCCCTCACAGGAAAGGAAAAGTTCTCAGTAACTCTTATATGACAATAAAGCTTAAAATAGCTGGCTACAAATATGGGTGGCGTTTTGAAAAAGATGAGTTAAAATGGTACTTATACTGAGCACAAGCCCCAGTTGGGGGTAACACTTCCTCTGGCACTTAACTCTTGCATAACCTCTGTTTATTTGTCTCTGTTTGAACTTGCTCCCAAAGCCATGTGCAGGAAATGCACACAGTTCGGTTTTTCATACATGGGAAAACAGCAGATTTAAACTTTACACACAACTAAGACATGAAGAGAGCTAAAAAGACAATACTAATAAGATGCAGAAACAACGATAAATGACCCGAAATAATTGGCCTATGTCAGTGGTTCTTAAACAATTGTGACCTAAAAATGGATTCTGATCATTAATAAGCATATAAATGTAAATAATGCAACTATTCCTATGATCAGACATAAGATATTTTAAACAGGGTGTTGTTACGGGGCAGTCATGGCCTAGTGGTTAGGGAGTTAAACTGGTAACCCAAAGGTTGCTGGTTCGATTCCAGAACCGGTGGGAAATGACTGAGCAAGGCACCTAACCCCTAATCGCTCCCCGGGCACCACACAAGGCTGCCCGCTGCTCTGGGTGTTTGTATACACGTTTGCAGTGTGTGTGTGTTAACTACTCACTACTCTGCTCCTAATGTGTGTGCATTAACTGGATGGGTTAAATGCAGAGGTCAAATTCCAAGTATGGGTCACCATACTTGGCCGTCACGTGTCACGTGTTGTCATTAAAAGTCGGTTGTCCGGTCAAACAATGGTATTTGGAGATAAATTCATCTGTCACATGGTAGATTTTAAGAGCATTTTTATTTATTTTTGTCTGATAAATTACTTTGGGGTTGCCATGGGTCATGTTTAATGTAAAATCTGAGTAGCGAGGCAAAACCATTTGAGAACTGCTGGACTATTCAATAACTCATAAGATACACACTGTACTTTTACAGGAAAAAAATATGTTTACAGAACAAATACTGTAAAATGCAACAGTACAAACCTTTAAATTGCTAACAGTAAGTTACCTTACCATATACGATGAAAGAAATGCAGAAATTTTACTTTAAAATAATTTTTGCAAATATAAACTATGAATTAACATGTAATGTATGGTGAAAAACAATAAAACGAATATTCTTAGACATGTTCATATCAGTAATGTACATTATGGTGTTTTTTGTTACATTTTCTGTTATTTAGTGAATGTTTATTGCATTATTTTTGTAGAGTGTTTGTGTGAGAGACTTTGGCACGAGTGTTGGCTATGTTTTGTGGACAGGCCATGAACTCTGATTAATCATGTGGATTTCTATTGTACAGCCTGTATTATCATAGTGGCTATCAATACATTTTAAGAGAGAGAAAAAAATAAGATTAGTATATTAATAATATATCACTTAATACAATATACAGTTATAAGTAGTAAGATATACAGCCACTAATATGCCATCCTGTTATACATAAATATAACAGGATATTTGTTACAGTGCATATTGAGTTATACAATATGCAGCGAAGAACAAGTCAAAAAGCATAACTCAACAGTTTTATTGTATTTATACATTTCTTATATACAAAACACACATAATGCAGTTAATCTGGAATTTCACACTTTTTACAATCACTGGATATGTAAAACATTAGGGAAGCAAAATATGAAAGTGGAAAAAGGTACAGTAAAACACCGAAAGGCGTGTTGAAGTAGACATCATATTAACAGTGACACTCACGAGATCCTAAGAGGGACGAAACACCAGAGCAGCAAATGTGAAGTAAATACCCTAGTTAAATCATCTTCAGTAGATTGAAATCACAACTGGAAATAGTTTCTCTGATTATAATTTATATCAAATTAAGTACGCTCCATATGCTTCTGATTGCCTTTAAACTTGTCCGTGTCTGTGTTCCTTTTCTGCTATTTATCTTTCAAACTCTCCCAACGGATTAAAACAGGTCTTAAAAGAGGAAACAAGGATGAACACAGCCTTGAATTAAATAATCTATTCCGCTTCCTTATGTGCACAAGAGCCAGAGATCTTCCAGTAAATGCATGCGTTTTGCTCCCACTGGGAAGAACTGTCAGGGACAAAGGTTCAGGGTGTGTCCAATTTCTCAAATCAAATCCCTTCCTGCCAACTTTCAGCGAGCCAACATGGCACTGCAGTGATTACAAGGAAGGATAGAATTTAAATGCCTTAAGGGCACAGAGAAACATTGTTAATTGCTTTGTAATAGGAATGAGCCCAACGTGTCCACTGCGGTACATAAAACACAAAGAATTCAAGAAAAGGGCTTGATGCTCTTGTTAAAACTTGAAAACTATTTGATAACATATCTCAAGCTGTCCCTCGACACAAAACAATGGCAAAACAAAACTCTGACAAGCGGACACCTGCATTGGAATTGAAACCGTTCGCCCTCCAAGAAAACTGTGAGTCAGCGACTACCTCTGATGACAAATACAGATGTCTGGAAAACAGATCAAATTGTGCCGCCACCAATAACAAACGCTCCTCAGCATTAGCAGAGATCTCCGGGACGTCACTTCACACCCCGTCCATGGAGTAGTTCGAAAGAATAGATCATAATAACATGGGCGCAACAAAATCGGGGACTCGTCCGGGATCGCATCCTGGGACTCTTGCAGGCACATCAGCTAAAGCCAAAAGCACACAGCTGCCATTCAATAAAACCTGGAGAATAAAGCTCAGTGCCTGGCTGAAATCAAGGAAAATCTTTACATCTGCTGATAGTATAACTGAACAACCTCCCTCTGCAATCTCCTTGTAGATTCACAAACTACACAGGTGGTGCACATTTTGAGAAGCTTAACATCATATGAATACTCATAAAGTACATATGCTGTGCAATAATGGCATTTAAAGAATACCATTAATGCATTATTCATCTTAAGTTAGTGGTGTTAGGCATAACCAGTGATTTGACCCCACTCTATATTTCAAAGCTTGTAGCTTACCGTGAAGAGACACATAAAAGCAGACACAGTTAACATGTACAAAAGCCGCCGTTCACTCTATGTACAAAAACCCTGCTTAGTTGTTAATGAGAATTTTGCATGTCATCTATAAACTCACAAGTATAGATAAAGCAAAATGTGATTTAAATGTTAGATTATATCAAAAAATAAACCTGTCAAATGGCATGAAATTAACTACTTGTACCAAGCAGGATGTTCAGTGCAGGTTTGCTATTTATTTTTAGGATGTTATTTGGGAGATGAGCCAGTGTAACGTTATTGTGCATTGTTTGAGTTTATCCTTGAGAAAACAGGTGAAAATCCTCCAAACTGTTTCATTTTCATTTCATTCTCTGCACTGACAAACTATAATACCCACAAATGTTCTTGTTTTTTCACCATCTTAGGTGTCTTCAAACTTCCTGTTTCACAGGAAGAAATTAAAATGAGTGATGACAGATTCATGCCATTTTTAGTATGAATGTCATGTCTCATATGTAAAGGTCTATATAATGGAGTACTTGATCAGCTAACACAAGATGCAAAGTACATTTTGCACCATGGTTTTGTCTCCTGCACAGTTAAGGTAAAAATGTAAAAAAAAAGGTCAAGATGGTACTTCCTCCTGCGATAGGATGGAAAATGGCACTCAAACAATGGCAAAAACAGATCAAACTACTGTAAATGTCACTGCAACATTATGTCCTTAAGGTTCTCCTGAAGAATTGTATCTTTGACGGCATGAAAGACAAAGCGAATGTTCTCAGTGTCAATGGCAGTGGTGAAGTGGTGGAAAAGTGGCTTGCTGCGGTTGCGACGTTTGCGGTTGAAGCACTGCACGAGATAGGCCTGCACGTCCTCCAGTCGGTGAGGGTCTCCCCGGAAGTCGGAAAAGTGCTTGCAAATGCTGACTTTGCGTACCTTGTCCACCAGAAGGTCCATCTTGTTGAGGAAGAGGATTATGGACACATTGGAAAAGAGCTTGTTGTTGACTATGGTCTCAAAGATGTTCATGGACTCCACCAGGCGGTTAGTGCGACGGTCTTCCATCAGCACCTGGTCATACTCGCTGGAGGACACCATGAAGAGGATGGAGGTGATGCCATCAAAGCATTGAAACCATTTCTGTCTCTGAGAGCGCTGTCCGCCCACATCTACCATCTTAAAAGGGATCTTCTTAATGATAAAATCATGCTCCACAATTCCCTTGGTGGCCTTCCTGGCCAACAGGATGTCCTGTCGGCTTGGTAGATAATTCTGTAAGAACAGGTTGAGCAAATAAAGTCAATACCATATATATACATAACAGATTTTTTTTACAATTTGCTTTAGCTAAATTAATCTGAAATATTTGTATTAAAAAGGATAATTATTTGCACAGGTCTATTGAAGTTTCACATTCTACCAGGATCTTCTTTACTCACTCATGCAACTTAAAAACGATACATTTAGCAAACTTAACCGTGATTCCCAGGCAATCTTTTGTCACCAATACACAATCCTTAATGAAAACTGCCACAAGTGTAGACAAAATGATGTTTGAAGCAGTTTTCAAAGGGCCCACATCCCACCCAAACTATAACATGTATCTGTTTTGTATTTGGCCTTGGTTTCCATGCTCACACAAAACACTTCCAGGCCTTTTTTTTAATCACTCATCTGAGACACACTTTGTGTTCTTGGCAACCTTGGCCAATATCAATCTCAAAGTGGCCATTTTACTTTCATTTTCAGTGTCTCCAGTCTTCAATGCCACCACCTCTGCTGGGAAACATTGCATAAAAACGACTAACTATCTTTCCAGATGACTATCTTTGTTTATATAACTGATATATCATTTTGAAAACACTGCATGGTCATATACCATGAAGAACTGGCACTATTCAATGCTGTGTTATCATGACTCACCAGTTGGCCAATCCGATCCAAGTTGTCCAGGAAATATTTCACTGATTCACTCTGTAAAACAAAAGACCACAAAAGCGATAGAGTTTTACTCTGTGCACAAAACAAGAGCATTTCAGCTTATTCCCATTTTTACAAACTAAATATAATAATTACATAAATTACATCAGTTCAGCATCGACTACTAAAGTCACTATAATTAATTAAAGGATTCATATCTGGAGGTATCATAAAATATTTTAGGGCAAGTAATAATTATTTTTTGATAGATTTTTTTTTTTTTTTTTCAGCAATGATGCATTAAATGGACCAAAAGTGACAGTAAAGGCATCTACATTTCTATTAAATGAAATAGAAAACCCTGACAGAAATTATCCCATAAATGTATAGTGTGGCGTGAAGCAGGGCGGGGCCGAGAGCAGTGGGAGAGGAGTGAGGCCAGTGGCGTGAATGTTAATGAGTGACACCTGCGTGAAACACCAGTCTCGAGCCCATAGATGAGCTCCGGAAGGATAAAGGAAGAAATGACAACCATGCCTGGGACATTTACGGTGATGCTTTATTATCTTTATAAGCGACAGTCGGCCGGGGGGTGGCAAACAGTTCCTTACTTTCGTTTTGTTGTTTGCTTATTTTATGATTAAAGTTTATGTTTATAGTTTGCCAATTCCCACCTCCTTCGTCCCTGAACATGAACTGTTACATATAACATGTCAGAATGATTTCTGAAGAATCACGTGACATTGAAGAGGAGTGATGGATGCTTAAAATTTTGCTTAGTCATCACAGGAGTAAATTACATTTTGAAATATATTAAAATAGAAAACAGTTATTTGAAATTGTAATGATATTTCACAATATTACTGTTTTTACTGTTTCAAATAAATGCAGACGTAAAGAATTAAAGACTTTTCTCAAAAATGTTCTGTGACCCCACAGAAGTGTAGTTCATCTACTTCTACAATCAAAGTGTATATAAAACACATTCGGAGTTCTTATTCTCACATAGTGCTCTATTTGCAAAACTCTCATTTAACAATTTTATTAAAACAAATATGGCAACATGATCCCAAAAGCTGTTCTAATTCAGGAATGGAAAGTCTAAAAGTAACAGGATGTTCCTATCTTTGTCTGAGAACTATTCGGGACACTCATACCACACATTGCCCGTCAGCAGAACTTCAGTCAACTCTAAAACGCAGCTTTTACACATAATGCCCATAATCTCCTGTTACTTCATAAAGTGCTGTAGGGAGTCCGATGAAAAATCATTCTCAAATGTTGGCTCAACATTTGGTTAAGTGCACATTAACACATTTTACAGTCATGACTGCATTACATTAAGGTCGGTTTACATTAGAGAACATTGGCTGTAATAAATGGATCCTATCGTTTCCAAATAGTACAAATGAACAGGCACAGGAATGACTGCAGGCTTTTTATCTTGAAGTCAGCACAGACTTTCACTCCTATACTACAGGAGAATCAGGCCAGAGGTCAGAGCCCAATCCATAAATAAAGCTGACTGATGAGATGTCTGAAGCTCAGGGTGATCAGAGTCAGTACGGCATGTTCACACTGGTCTCTTCTTCCGAGAATCAATTATTTCTGCTGCCTTCATAAGCCGCAATCTACTGATAACTGCATTTATTTCCCAATATCTGGAGACTTTTCCCAGCAAAAACATGTTCTTTCTTAATGGAATGGACTCCCTAGAATGAAGAAATAGAGAGATGAACTAAATTGCTGTGTTGAGCATTATTTCCTGACAAAGTTGTTTTCACGCAGGCTTTTGGATGGCAGACACTGCGGCCTTGGCGTTTCAGTGAACATTGTCTGGAAAAGCAAATTGTGTTCTCTAGTTTGTGTGTGTCTCACAAAGGCCCCTAGCCTGGCCCATGTTCCCAACAGGAAACAGCTGTGTGTGAAAACAGGGGATTAGTAGAACAGCGCTGGCCCTCTATTACAGACTAAAGCCCAACACCCAAACCCTACATACACACACACACTTTATGGGGACTTTCCAAAGACATAATGATTATACTGTTACAAACTGTATATTTTCTCCCCTAAACCAACCCATCAAAGAAAAAACAATCACATCAAATCAAAAAACAATCACAGTATGATTTATAAGCTGATTTCGTCATGGGGACCAAAAAATGTCCCCACAAGGACAAGGATTTCGCACATTTTGTCCCCATAACGTAGGGTATACCTGAACCACATACACACACACACACACACACCCACACACACGCAACTACATGGCACACCATCATTAGGGCTTAATGTAACACATCTAGGACATCACATAGATATCTGATCGCAGTGCCTATGGCATTTATCATTCTAAAAAAAATCTTTTAGCATATATACAATATATAAATCATTATAATAATTATTTTAGATAGGCAATGTATACAAACTTTTTTATTATATATTTTTAATACTAAATTATGTAAAGTATTTTTTTTACTTGCACGACTTTTGAAAGTCCAAATGCAGCCCAAAATGAAAACTGAATAAAATAATTTTGGTTAACTGAATTAATTGAAACAACATTATTAAAATAAGCTAAAACTCAAATATAGTCATGACTCCAAAACTGAAATTAAACTGACACAATTATATAATTTTAAATAAACAGGATATTATAACATTTTAAACCTTTAAACCTTTATCTGAAAATGAACCTAGTTAGCAACACAAGTTAAACACTGTTAAATGACATAAGTTACGCATTAATCTCGGCTGCACAAAAATAATATACATTTAAAATTAATACAGTGAAAAACTAAAACTAAACTGAATCTAAAAAACACTTCAAAAAACAGTCAGAATGAAAACTAACAAAACTAAGTTACTTTTCTATAATAATTGTAATGTAACGTTATCGACAAAACAAAGTACCATTATATAAAAGTATATAAATATTGTTATGATAAATTCATCCCTACGCAGTGTAGTCAGAAGCTGCAGTAGAGCAGAGCTAAAGCAAAGGGCTGTCAACTGACCCTTATCTGAGCTCTCTGATTGGTCTCTGCTCTGTACAATAGTATATTCTGCAGGTCACTGGCCAATAAATCTCGAGGTCTCTCTCCTCACTCGATCTGAGCTCAACGCGCACATGACAGCCTGTGGAGAGTGTGGGAAAGATCTGCACTGAGACCTTGCAGGCCACAGCCACAACTTTAGCACAATGTAGGAAAGTGTGCCCATGGGTATTTGTGCAGTGAGTAAGGGGAAGCATGATTGAGCACGGCCATGTTCATAGGCTTTAACCCCTCCCTTCCCAGGCTTCTTCAAATAAACAGCAGATCTGCAGAAATGGGATCCAATTAAAGGCATCCCTCATGACCCTCGACTCAAATACTAATCGCTAAGAAACTAAGGTAAATGCCTTGAAAGAAAACAACTTTGAACATTTTGAGAGACACGTGACATAAAACTCGCACTAATAAATATTTCCTTAGTCTCTGTTTCGATCAAATGGCATGAGTTTATCTTGGGAGAGAGCATATACGAGCACAAGTGGAAGGGATGAATGCTTTCCTAGAGCTTCGGTGAGTCTGGGGATTCTTTTCACCTCACACTTTGTTATATCTGACAGTAAAACCTTCCTCGGCAGTGAGTGGCGATCCTGTTAAAGTGATGTTTAACTGCCAGATCCAGCAGCTGCGCTTTGTTGGTGGATAACTGTTACACAGTGACTGACAACAGACATATCACCAAATGTTTTCATTTTTCTCTCTGTAGGAAACGTACTTGTGCCTAGAAAAGCGGAATACAGCTGTATGTTCCTATTTTTCTCCAAGAAACATCGATTGGCTGGCTGAAAGGAATAGGTTTTTTTTTTTTTTTGGGGAAGAAATTTGGAAGAATGTCAAAAATGAATGGGTCCAAATGGCAAAAATGAATGGGTAAAACGTCACAATCAGGTTCATTAGTTAACGTTAGTTAACTACATTAGTTAAAATGAACTAATAACGAACTGCACTTATAAACCATTCATTTATCTTTGTTAATGTTAATTTCAACATTAACTAATACATTATTAAAATCTTGCTAACAGTTAATGCACTGTGAACTAACCCGAACAAACCATGAACAGCTGGATTTTTATGAAATAACGTTAACAAAGATGCTGAACAGAGGTGTTGTTCATGGTTAGTTCATGTTAACTAATGCATTAACTAATGTTAACTAATACAACCTTATTGTAAAGTGTTAGCAATGAATGTAAACACAAATGAGATTTCAGCATTTAAAAAGATTTTCAACAAATAATGAGTTCAATTTCACTCTGTTCATCGCACAATGAAGAAAGAGTACATCATGGAAATGTCAAAAATGTCAGGTAACACTTTACAATAAAGTTCCATTTGTTAACATTAGTTCTGTCAGGTCCACTAAAGTCAAAAAACACAATAGACAAACATTTAGTAACATTTTTTTAATTGCATATTTTGTAAAGATTTAGATTTGGCGGTATGGCTCTGTTCTAAATTCCCCGTCCTTTCATGAGCTCCATGAAAAGCCAAGACAGGGAACAGCAGCAGATTCTGGGGACGACCTCCCATTTAACTGGGAGGGCAGAGCAAATCCCCCATTTAGAACAGAGCATGCATCAATGACAACAGAATGACATGATTAAGTTAGCAATTTAAGGAGGAGCTGGGGAGGAGGTGGGTTGCAAAGCAGCGTGCAGCAGAAGCGTCCAAGCAGGCAGATTGAAGTGAAGCTATGCTTAAGTAAGCCGCCCTGTTTGAGAGAAGCCAATTGAGAGCATAGGATCAGCTGAAACAGATCAGCTGAAAGATGGGCGGAGTTAGAATTTCCCAATCAGCTGATAGCGGAGCTTGACTACGTGGCCTGCCAGAACTAACGCTGGCGCTTGATTTAACTACATTAGTAAACATGAACAGTGAAGAACAGCGAGATCTTTAAAAATGTTAACATTTACTAATGCATTATTGAAAACAAAAATTGTATCTGTTAATATTATTGTTTACACCTATGGCTTAAAATGAACATCCGCTAAGCGCCAAATGCGAGTAAAAATCTGTGTTGGCAAGTATATGAAACTGTGCCAGTCGCCAGTTGGTCGGTAACAATTTTTTGTATTCTAACAATGCAATGTTGTGACAACACGAATGTGAACAAACGCGAACGACGCTCCGTACAGTTGATGGGTCAGTGCTGCATCATCACGCTGTGTGGGAAGTTTAAACATCTGAACCGCGCACCCAGAAAGCAGAAACCGTGTGTAAAAATGTAGCTCTCTTTCATGTCTTCCTGCGCTTGAATGGGCAAATTCTCCCATCGCCCATCTCGGCGAGTATCACAGTAAACATGGTCGTTATGTCTCAAGTGAACACAAACACGCAGACAGTGACAGCATCCTAATTATCCTGCTACTTGTGGAGGCACATGACTGTTAACTAATTAAAAATTTATTCAAAACCCATAACCACAATGACATAATTCTTAACAATTAGTTAATAGTCATGTGCCTCAACAAGTAAAGTCATAACATAATGATACCTTTGAAAATCATTAGCTAATGATTAATTAATGCAGAAAACTGGAAGTTGAAGTACATAGCTTTGATAATTGTGGTAATTAATATACATTTACATTATTAGTTAATATAATATGTTATTAGGGAATTAATTCATGATGACACATTTAATTAATAGCAATTCATATATTATTAAATCTATTAATCATACAGAATTGTCATTAGTTTCTGATGCAGTAATCATTAATAAATGGGTTAGTTCTTCACAAGTCACACAAGAACTCGTGATTATCTTTAGTAAAGCATGAATTAATGCATATTAGTGCACCTGTATTGTAAAGCGTTACCAAAGTATTTGTTATATTGTATTTATTTGTGCCATTGTTTTTATTTCTGATTGTTTACTCGTCTTTAAAAATGTAGGCCATTAAATTTATATTGGTTAAGCTAGTATTTTTAGCTGTGCTATCGAAATTAGAATAGAGGATTGTGAATTTTCACTAGTATCTAAAATGTTGGTGTCATAACTGCCTGTTTTTGTGTAATAGCTGGTAAAAAAATATTTTTTGTTGGTTTAGTCACCGGCTGGTGTTGCAAAAAGTTAGTTTTAGGCCTTAGTTACACCTTATTTTGATGGTCCACTACATGTCAACTAACTCGCATTAGAGTGCTAGTAGACTGTTAGGTTAGGATAGGTTCGGGTTAGTAGAATAAGTTGACATGTAGTTGCAAAGTAACTTATAGTCAGTAGGATGTTTGTTGGGGAGCATCAAAATAAAGTGTTAGCAGATATTAAGCAAAACTTCTGTTTCTGTTCATTTCAGTGAGAAAAGCAACCCTCTTCTGTAGTGACGATGTCTGCCCTCGCCTCCGTAAATATCAGACTATGTAAATAATCCTCACACAAAACAAACAGAGTTTGATTTCCCGGTCCTTGGAGTGGGATTGCCTGTTTGGTTTGGATGCGAGAAGAGAACTCGTATTAATCCCCCACATGGAGCTTCTTCACCTCCAGAACTTCACAGAACCTCGGGCTGCTCCCACACTGTTGATCTAGCTGTAACCGTACACCTTGCCTTTAATCTTTGCGGTTAGATTCGTATTATGATTTTTGAGTTTGGAGGAGACCAGAAGAAGGAAAATGGAGGAGTGTCAGGGAACTTTGAAAACAATTCGAAGACGTGCATTATGCCAGAGGCATGTTAACAATAACATGAGCTGTGTGCCTAATAGACACAAAAGACTAGAGTTGTGTACCTTAACGCTGATTATATACGCACACTACCGTTCAAAAGTTCAGGGTTCATAAGAAATGAATGACTTTAGGGTTCAACAAGGATGCATTAAATTGATCAAAACCGACAGTATAATAAGACACAAAAGATTACTAGTTCAAATAAATGCTTTCTTTTCAGCAGAGAATACTGAAACAAAATGTATCACAGTTTCCACAAAATATTAACTGTTTTCAACAGTGATAATAATAAGAAATGTTTCTTGAGCACCAAATCATCATATCAGAATGATTTCTGAAGGATCATGTGACACTCAAGACTGGAGTAATGATGCTGAAAATTTTAAATTGTAATAATATTTCACAATATCAGTTTTTACTGATCAAATAAATGCTCCGTTGGTGAGAATGAGTGACTTGTTTCTTTTTAAAAATGTACCCAAATCTTTTGAACTGTAGTGCATTTTAACCACAATAAAATATGCAATTAATCATGATTGACAGCACTGTAAACATATAAAAAATATATATAATGTAATGTTTTAGTTAAAATTGGCTTTAGGTGCACACACTGGATTAAGTTCAGTGAACAACTGATAGATGAGTCCATATGCGTCTGAAGGAGCTCCGTACCCTCCAGAGCCCCATCTAATATATATCTTTATAGTAGTGACACATTGCTGCTCGCTCAATACAGAAAATGGACAAAATGTCAAACACATGGGCAGACTACCTGAGAAATCTTTCTGTCATCTCACATTAGTAGCAGTGGATGGCGACTACTTCTGAAAAAGACGATGACAGAAATGTCACTTCCAAGCAGAAAGATCTGCACACCCCATCGATCTAATGCATTGCTCTGTTTCAAATCAGTAATAGAAGAAAAGGAGACACCTGTCCTGTTGACCCACAAGATAATGTGGTGTAAGCTAGGGTCACAACTAAAAACTATTGATTAATCTGACAATTTAAGCTTCGATAAAAAAACAAAAAAACATTTTATTTCCATTATAATACAGAAAAAGCAAGTTATTCCATGTTATCCTACTCAATGTTGTCCTCCACGTAATGTGGAAATCACTGGGTATTCTTCATACTGTTATTGTCCTTTGAGGATGTACTCACATTAGGCACGGTTGCCTTGTAACGTGCCCTGGCACGATTGTCAACGTGATTTAATTAAATTACCTGAAAAGTGTACTGTCCAAGTATGTTGATGTTCGTTGTCGTAATGACGACAGTAGCGCTCTCAAAAGTAGTAGCTGTTCCATGCTCCAGCGTGGTTAGCAATCAGACTACATGCGTTTCGCGCCTGATCCAAAACTAACCATGCTCGCACCTCTTCCAAGCGGACCAGGGACGGTTCAGTGAACCGCGCTATGCATGGTATGGAGCGATCACACTAGTCAAACGAACCAGACTTTGTGGGCCAAACCCGCTTAGTGTCAGTACACCCTAAAACATTACAATATAAATCACAGACATACAAAAATAGCAGTGATTTACTGACATTTCTTGTGCCTATACTGTAAATGTCCGAAAATCTTTACTATAATGCCACCACAGTTAATGGAAAATATAATTATATGATTTTATGATTATACATACTGGGAGAATAATTTTAAACATTCAATTTAATGCAAAACAACCAATATTTAATCAAAAGGACAAAATTATTGTACTGTGCTTCTCAGATAATGACTTTGAATTTACAACATTTACAGATAACATTATAAATTATTCTCATATGTATTGTAAAATGTAAGTTATGCACTGGAGAGAAAAAAAATACAGTGTTTAATATTAGGGCTGTAATCTCCCAGTCGATTAGTCGATTATTAGTCGATACGTTCTGGCTCGACCAAAATTCTGATTGGTCGATTTTTTTGCCACGTTCATTTCGTTAGTTTTACCGCGTTAATTTCATCAGTTTTGCCGCGCCGCGTTCATTTCATCAGGTGGAGAGCACTAATTGCTAATGGGGGTGTTTTCAGAGCACCCCTGTTTCACAGGTAACTGTCTGTCTTCAGAACACCCCCTTGTTTCCACTTCTTTTGGATTAGCCCAACCCGCTGGTGAAGAGAAGTCTCTCGCTGGTCCTTTGTTTTTCATTCCCCGCTGGCTCAAATGCACGCCCATAGCGGTAAACTTGAGGAACGCCCATCAACATACACATGAGGGGAAGCGTCACAACACCACGCTTCAGCCGTGCTGCAAAAGTGGATCTGTACTGTCGGTTTTGCCGCGTTCATTTCATCAGGTGGAAAGCACTAATTGCTAATGGGGGTGTTTTCAGAGTACCCCTGTTTCACAGGTAACAGTCTGTCTTCAGAACACCCCCTTGTTTCCACTTGGATTAGCCCAACCCGCTAGAGAAGAGAGACAGATTGAAGAAGGCTAGTTTGCTGTATATTATTTATTTAATTGGGAGAGCGTTTTTTCTGCTCTTGATCTGGCTTGTTTAATAAATATTCCTTTTTTTATTAAAGTGGACGAGCCTTTTGTGTTTAAGAGTAAAAGCTTTAAGTTAATAGTCTATTCGTGTCTCAGCCGCGAAGCTGAGCTGATCCTATGTTCAGAGCGGCTATAATGATAGTGTCTGTCAGTTATAATACATATGACAAAAACAATTGTCTAAATTATGTTGCATATTCCTCAAAAGTTCTTGTGATGATATCACTAGTTGACAATGGAAATCATAGGCTATGATGGTGGTCGTGATGCAACGCTATCAGAGCCGACAGACTCGTGTGTCAGACTCATTTCAGTGCAAAATAATCAGGTCAAAAACGATTTAATATACTGCAAATAGCCTACTAGTTTTTATGTTTATTTATAATTCATTTAGGCAGACAACAAGGCTACCAAGTACTGCGCACAGTGTGCAGCTAATTAATTTAACGTTTTTTTTCCTAACGTCATTTTTAGTCGAAAATTTCAGGACCTCAGTCGACCAAGATTTTCTTTGGTTGATTACAGCCCTATTTAATATAAAGTGCTATAATGCTTTGGATTTCAATAGGAATGTGGTTTTCACTACTGTAAAGTGACATCAATGGGGACAGGTCTCACACATCCAACTAACCAAAAGAGAAATTGTTGATGGATATTAATTATGGATTTGATTGATTTGATCTGTGAGTAGTTGCAGCTCTAGCGTTATCATTTCCTCAGCTCAATTTAAGTGAACTGTGGTTGTGACCTCAGCAGCAGACACAGTCTGTCAAGTCCTCTGTAATGTGAGACTGTGTAAAAAGCGTGAGACTAAGAGCCGAGCCGCTGTGTTTGTTCCTCCTACGGCACTCTATGGCTCTGTGGGTATTTCCCACTTTTCTCTCCTGTGTCTCACCTCAATCAGTTCAGCTCCTATCTTATCCATTCGCCTAATGGCTGCCCCTCAGGGAGACTGACCCTAGACAGGCCTGGAAACAAACCACTGACGGGTGGAATAAAAACAGTGTGGGAGATAAAAAAAATAGTCAAGAAAAACAGTGTGGGTGTATGATGTTTTCAACAACAGCCGAACATCCAAGGACACTGCTGCATGCAAAGTCAGTTTTTCCTCTTCCAGTACAGTGCTCCCCTTGAGTCTGTTTTCAATAAGAACAGCCCACTCGCCATCTGTTTCACAGGGGCTCAAAGATTATTATCTATTGATAATCCACACACTTTTGTCATGGGCATGAAAGTGGTATTAAATTGTGTCCTGAGCTTTATTGAACATAGGAGTAATATAAAACTGTTCAAAATCATTCCCAGAGGACCATTCAGAGAGCAATTGTAATCTTGGAATTTAAAGTTAGTGTATTGTGTATAACATATACACTCTAAAAAAAGGTTCTATATGGCACCATAAATGGTTCTCGTAATCATAGGGGAACCTTTTTAGTGCTATATAGCACCAGTTTTGGTGCTTCAGTGGTTCTTCATCGGTTCTTCAGAGGTGCTATATAGCACCTTAGTCAAAGAACCGGTGAAGAACCTCTGAAGAACCGCTGAAGCACCAAAATTGGTGCTATATAGCACTAAAAAAAGTTCCCCTATGACTACGAGCCAAGAACCATTTTTGGTGCCATATAGAACCTTTTTTTTTAGAGTGTACATATAATAATGTATACCACAGTTTGGGGTTGGTACGATTTTTTAATGTCTGGTTGAATGTTCTCAATATTCCCTAAATGCTAAGGCTGCATTTATTTAATTAAATTTTTTGGGTGCCTGAAAAAAAGGTAAGGACAAAAATTGACTGAGCGTTTGAATAAAAGTAAATAAGATTGTCAGAATAAGTTTTACAGAATAAGTAAAAAAAATGATCCAGATTTTTTTTTAAGGATTTATCACATGATATTTTAAGCTTGTTATGAATGGGTGTTTAGACTGAAAACAAATGCAAAAACCTTTTGTTTCTATTATGAGGAGTGAAATAACCTTGATAGGCCACTTAGGTGTATAATCTCCAGCCTAGGAATGTCAAGGCAATGGAAGTGTTTGTCATGGTCATATCAAATCTCAGCAATGCCTGTGGAGTACTTTGACTAAGTTGTACTATAATGGCTTAGATAGGGCAGACAGACAGATAGGACACTGGAGGAGCAGGCCAAAATGAGCTTGCATTTATCGCTCCTGACAGTCTGTCTACAGATAGCACATGACAGATGACAGGGCAGTCGAAGAAATATGGCTGGATGCACTAGTGACACCTCTCAGAGTCAAAAGCCTTTCTGCCCTGTCACTTCCATTATGCCTCCTGAGAAATGAGGGGTTATAGGGATTTTAGCGAGGACATGACGGCCAGAAAAGACAGAAGAAAGGGGATGTAGGAATGATAGGAATCTGAGAACATTGAGTTTAGTGCTGCTTGAGATGTTGGATTGCAGGTCAAGGTCTATCAATTATATTTTTTGACAAAAATTAACTGTTTGTGTCTCAGTATTTCTTATTTTTAACTCTTTCCCCGCCAGAGTTTTTCTTTTTTTTATGTTGCCAGCCACCGTCAGCATTTTTGATCATTTTCACAAAACTTTCATGGCCCCCAGAATATTTTGTATGAATATCTGAACATGCAATATATCAAAATATTTATTCCATCTTAATGCATTCTTTTTTTTTTAATCAACACTTGAATGTGGGTAAGTTTCATAAAAAAAAGCAAAATGTTTTGCAAAAAGCTAAGAAAATTTTACGGTTTAAATTAAACGGTTTTGTCAAAGACTATGGCTGAACCCGAAACCTAAACCCTCAATCACTATTCCCTATGTTAGCCCACTAATACAGTTCGCTTGAAGGAGTGATTGAAAACAAGTGAGTGAACTTGTTGTTGCGGTAAAATGTGGGATACAATGAGTGCCCTCAATAACGGTCACTATGGTTTTGGACACCACTACAAATGGCTGTCCCTTCAAATAATGCCCTATTTGAGGGTTTTGGGGTGCTTTTAGATTCAGCCTACATCTGGATCGGATTCAGAACCATGAACACAACATTGAGACAGTAGATCGAGTCCATCAACACCCCCAAAGCTTCACAGTTCTATAGCTCATTCTGGGTCAAAATTGTATTCGGTAACATTAGGCTGTTTTGATTTATATGCTGTTTAATATCGATGATCACATTATTTTACATATGCATCTGCTTACTTATGATATCGCTTGTTTCTGCTTCTACTTCGCCTGTGTTTTGATCAGGAGATTCTGTACTCTTTCAGAAGTGTCATAGTGCCCCCTACCGTATTACAGTAAAAAAAGAAAGCCAGAAATATCTGCCAATGGCAGGGAAAGAGTTAAATCATTTCGGATAACAGGGGCTGATCTATACATAAATGCAAAAAATGTTTAGCTGCACAAACATTGATTTTTTTAAATCCAAAAATAGGGATAAATCATCACTGCATATTGGGGCATATCACGGGACAGTTATAGGAACTTAGTTATAATAGTTACTAAAGTTTACCTATAGGGCTGTTTTTCCTAGTTGCGTTCGCACCGCCAGTAGGAACTCTGAAGTGACATAAGCCGGCCAACAGCGACATCATTTATGGAGCTGTGTTTGTGTTGTGTATAAGTTATGTGACTGAAAGAGCAAAAAGGTGGGCTGAGAGACGAAATCTCCTACAATAACTTGCAGTGCTACATATCATCAAGGCTGAGAAAAGAACACAACGGCGCAGACAAATGCGGCATGTAAATGCCTTCAACATTAGCTTTTTGTATATTTATGTGCCATTAACATTAGCTTTCTGTATGTTCGTTTGTGGAGTAAGTATATGTAGTGTGTTTACATGGCTTTTTAAAAATGGCGTGAGTTGGTGTTTCGTATGGCATGCGTTCGGCCAATAAATGTACACTTACAACACAGGTAGTTCCTACTGTGCTGGGATAGATTCTACTCTGAAGTAGGGGCTAATTTAGTCCTCCCCAAAAGGGATTCCTATTAGGGATGTTAATGATTAGTCGATGATCGATTAATTGTCGATATGACATTTAATCAATAAAACTTTTCGATCGATTAAGCAAGTTCATGCGCTTGCGTGCTGATTAACCGCGAAACACGGGAGGAAAAATGAAGCGAGTATGTTTGGGACCATTTTACAGCTGGAGTTACACCTTCATCATGACTATAAGTGTGCGTGTCCATTCGCAGCCTTTTGTTTTGTGCAAATGCAAGTTGTAATATTGTGTTTATTTTGTGTAGGCCTAACTATATCTGATTTATCTCAAATAGAATGCATTTGGTTAAGACAGCAATGCACAACTAATAATGACTATGATTGGGACTGTCATATTACATAACATTAACAGAGATCAATATTGTTATAAAACATAGTGAATTATTTTTGTTTAGTTGGCTGTTTCATTGTGTTGCTCCAGGAAGAGCATGTCCACAAGTCATGCATTCTGAATAGCACGTCACTTGTACATTTGTGTCATTTTGTGCATTTGTAATTTGTAATATTGTTTATTTTGTATACAGGTGCTGGTCATATAATTAGAATATCATCAAAAAGTTGATTTATTTCACCAATTCCATTCAAAAAGTAAAACATGTATATTATTGTGGCAAGGGGGGCGTGGTTTAGCGAAGTCTGTGACGGGAGAGAGAGTCAGAGGACGAGCGGCACGTAAGTGGATCAGACACAAATGATGAACACCTGTCTCTTGTTGCAGTAATTGGCGTGGAGAGAGGATATAGGCCGGGAGGAAATGAGAGAGAGGGAGAGAGAGAGAGGCTGGCAAGCTACACACGCACCTGGAACTCGACACACCCGCAGAGAGGAACTGCCCAAAACCGACGATTTAAGAGAGCTTGAGTTTATGATTATGTGCTGTGCGATGTGCACCCTGTTCTGAGTTAATTAATAAACACGATACGAGTTCCAGCCAGCCGACCCCTGTGTCTTCTTCCTTCCCTCCCCACGAACATTACAACAATTATATTCATTCATTACACACAGACTGATATATTTTAAATGTTTATTTCTTTTAATTTTGATGATTATAATAGACAACTAAGGAAAATCCCAAATTCAGTATCTCAGAAAATTAGAATATTACTTAAGACCAATACAAAGAAAGGATTTTTAGAAATCTTGGGTCAACTGAAAAGTATGAACATGAAAAGTATGAGCATACAGCACTCAATACTTAGTTGGGGCTCCTTTTGCCTGATTTACTGCAGCGATGCGCCGTGGCATGGAGTCGATCAGTCTGTGGAACTGCTCAGGTGTTATGAGAGCCCAGGTTGCTCTGATAGTAGCCTTCAGCTCTTCTGCATTGTTGGGTCTGGCATATCGCATCTTCCTCTTCACAATAGCCCATAGATTTTCTATGGGGTTAAGGTCAGGCGAGTTTGCTGGCCAATTAAGAACAGGGATATCATGGTCCTTAAACCAGGTACTGGTTGCTTTGGCACTGTGTGCAGGTGCCAAGTCCTGTTGGAAAATGAAATCTGCATCTCCATAAAGTTGGTCAGCAGCAGGCAGCATGATGTGCTCTAAAACTTCCTGGCATACGGCTGCATTGACCTTGGACCTCAGAAAACACAGCGGACCAACACCAGCAGATGACATGGCACCCCAAACCATCACTGACTTTGGAAACTTTACACTGGACCTCAAGCAATGGATTGTGTGCCTCTCCTCTCTTCCTCCAGACTCTGGGACCCTGATTTCCAAAGGAAATGCTAAATTTACTTTCATCAGAGAATATAACTTTCGACCACTTTTTTTCCTTTTTGTCTTTAGCACAGGTGAGACGCTTCTGACGCTGTCTGTTGTTCAAGAGTGGCTTGACACAAGGAATGCGACAGCTGAAACCCATGTCTTGCATACGTCTGTGCGCAGTGGTTCTTGAAGCACTGACTCCAGCTGCAGTCCACTCTTTGTGAATCTCCCCCACATTTTTGAATGGGTTTTATTTCACAATCCTCTCCAGGGTGCGGTTATCCCTTTTGCTTGTTCACTTTTTTCTACCACATATTTTCCTTCCCTTCACCTCTCTATTAATGTGCTTGGACACAGAGCTCTATGAACAGCCAGCCTCTTTAGCAATGACCTTTTGTGTCTTGCCCTCCTTGAGCAAGGTGTCAATTGTCGTCTTTTGGACAACTGTCAAGTCAGCAGTCTTCCCCATGATTGTGTAGCCTACAGAACTAGACTGAGAGACCATTTAAAGGCCTTTGCAGGTGTTTTGAGTTAATTAGCTGATTAGAGTGTGGCACCAGGTGTCTTCAATATTGAACCTTTTCACAATAATCTTATTTTTCTGAGATACTGAATTTGAGATTTTCCTTAGTTGTCTGTTATAATCATCAAAATTAAAAGAAATAAACATTTGAAATATATCAGTATGTGTGTAAAGAATTAATATAATATACAAGTTTCACTTTTTGAATGGAATTAGTGAAATAAATAAACTTTTTGATGATATTCTAATTATATGACCAGCACCTGTATAAGTGATCAATCTCATATAAAATGCGTTTCTTTGAGAAGAATAACGCGCTAGCAAAGAGCTTTATTTTAGAAAACTATTACAGTAATGAGAATGAGAATTTTTACATTGTAACAATGCAAAAAATTTTAATTCATTTCCTTGATGACTATGACTTTTCCCTTTGATTTGAGGGTGAAATATTACCCACACATTTCGTTTGTAAGTAAAACAATAATCTGCAGGAAATTCTAAAACTATTATTTTTGTCTCCGAAGAACAAAAAATCAAAGATTAGCATCAAAAGCATTTCCACCAAAAATACAGTATGTGTTTGGAAAAGTGTTACATAACAGATATCCAAATATAGTGAAATATACATGTCTATTTTCATATCATTTCCGGATGCCCTAAACGGAGGAAGCATTATAATTGCTTAAAATCTATTTTTATAGATTAGCTATGTGAAACAATTCAGTAGATGAACATGAACAATTGAGGTTTGAAAGTAGTAATAATGTCATGAAGCCATTTAGTAGCAAAGCTATTTATCTAATGTCTACATCTGCCTCATTATGTGCTTTTTCTTTTTCTCTGTAAATAAATAAAAAAAACTGAGGAATTATTAAAATGTTTTCTGGAAGAGATCTCGGCAAATATCTCGGCCAAAACCCACAAAACATCTGGTCAGTATGCCTTCATCAATCTTGCCACTACCGATTAACTTCAGTAATTAACCGTAACCCTCTCTGAACCATGAATGACATTGTGTCTGGGTTTCCTCCATTTATTTCAAACTGGACCCTGCTATGAATGTCCCAGTACAGTGTCTATATCCCAGCTATGTGAATAAGTCTGGCTGTGTTCCGGGGTGGAGAGTGTTACCAGTTGACCGGGAGTTAACTGAACAACAATAAGGCATTATTTACCCTGGCCACAGCCAAAGGAGTGGTGGGACTCAGTGAGAAAAGTTCTCTCACAGCTCAGTACTAATAGTATTGCTTATTGCATACACTCTTATGCGGATCTGCTTTAATTACAGAGTGTGTAAAAACCAGGCAACTATATTGACTAAGCATACTCTGCACCAGCGGCCACAAATGCTCAGCCGTAATCGCAGCCACATCCGCTGGAGGGAGAAACCAGATTGACAAAAGCACAAAGTCTAGGGAGGTGCAGATACAAGCAAGATATAAGATATAAGATGTCGCAAGACAAAAATGGTGGATATCCACAATGAGAGCTATATGAAACATACAACTACTCTGATTCAAAAGGACTTAAAGGAATGGTAAATAAAAATTCTGTCATCATTTACTCAGTTGAATGGTTGTTCCAAACATATTTTTTGTATAATGCTGACAGTGAACTTTTTTATACTCACTATTAAGGCTTGTTTATACCAAGACGAATGTTCGGTGCAAAAAACTAATTCGGTGCGATAAACACTTTACTTTGAATAAACAGCCGTTAATGTCTGTTCAGGCCGACATGAACATTTGCATGCCATCAATGCAATGGATTTTGTTTTATTTTTATGGAGAGGTGTTCTAATTTCTTTTCTATTGCACTGAAAATAAAACTGGTCAACCAGTAAGATTTGCGTTTTTTTGGTCTTGAGCCGCAGCTTACATAAAACTACATAAAACTGACATAAAACTACAACTTGATGGCACTAACAAACATTATTTTCCCGAGTGGCAGACTTGAAAAGAAAGATGCTCAATCCATTTGTATTGCTTTCATTCTTAAAAAGTAAGTATACATATTGTTGCAAAGCAGTTTTACAGATTATATTACGGAAGCTTGTTTCCACCACAGAATAAAATAAATAAATAAAGTAATTGCGACTTATCTCATCATTCTGACTTGTTTTCTCGCAATTGCGAGTTTACATCTTGCAATTCTGATTTTTTTATTTCAAAATTGCAAAATATAAAGTCTCAATTGCGAGAAAAAGTCAGAATTGCAGAAAAAAAACTCTAAATATATTAAGTTTACATCTCACAATTCTGACTTTATATCTCACAATTGTGAGTTTATATCTTGCAATTCTGACTTCATAACACGCAATTCTGAGAAAAAAAAGTCAGAATTGCAAGATTTAAACCCTCGACTGGGAGATAAAAGATCACAATTATCTTTAAAATGTTTTATTTCTGTGGGGAAACAAGCTTCCATAGAATATTGCCTCCATAGGAAGCAAAGAAAAAATATATAAATAAATAAATACATTTCTACAAAATTAAATAATTTAATTGTCAATAATATCCAAATGGGCACATGTGTTTAAATGTATTATGTTTTTACAATAAGGTTTCATTAGTTAACATTAGTTAATGTATTAACTAACATGAACTAACCACGAGCAATATATTTGTTACCGTATTTGTTCATCTTTGTTAACATTAGTTAATAAAAATCCAGCTGTTCATGGTTTGTTCATGTTAGTTCACATTGCATTAACTAAAGATTTTAATAAAGTATTAGTTAATTTTTTAATTAACATTAACAAAGATAAATTAATGCTTTATAAGTGCAGTTTATTATTAGTTCATGTTAACTAATGCAGTTAACTAATGAACCTTATTGTAAAGTGTTACCAACATTTCAATTGCTGTCTAAAGTTAATCAATTCAATTTGAAAGTACTAAAAATGCATTTTGTAAAAAAAAAAAAAAAAAAATCTTGCAGACATAGTCGCACAATATGACGTTCAATGATACAATAACATCCTTCAAATAAGAAATTGAATCAGAAGTTGTGTTGAAACAGAGAATTTAATTTGATCTTGTTAAGGTTGATTTGCCTTAGTTAAATAACGGTAAAAATGTTTCCACTGAAATACAATACAGTAATCATATTTAGTTTATACATCAGAGTTACGTTTTAACTAAGTCTAATAGTGCAAAATATTTCGTAGTATGTAAGTTGCTTAAGCTAAGCTGTAACTTCCACACAACTGATGCATCTTTCTTGGCTTACAGGAGCGCACAAGGAGAAGTTTAGCATAACGTAATTTTCAAACAAGCACATCACGATGCTTAAATACTGTAAAATACTCTTTTAGTTATCCACAGAAAAAAAATGGGTTTCAAAATGGAAATCAAAATGCGTTAGGAACGATACGCGGGCGAGTTAATTTAATGTGTTATTAATGTAGTTCGGGAGGAACACGTCAAAATAAGCTACTCAAGTGTCTCCAGCTGTCTACAATCAGTAATCAACACATCTACCCAATCAGCATGAAGGAAAATAAAAAAAATAAATCACAAACTCACCTAAGGATTCTCTACAGTCTTCAGAATCCCTCCACCACCCCGTATCCTCTCACTCACTAGGTTACTTCCTATACCTGGGGGGGTACTCTGCATTCGGGCCAATTACCAAGCTCAGAGCCCTCTCCCTGGACAGCACGCCAAATTCATTTACCAACTTAATCTATCCGACTTATTTGTAAGTGTGAACTTGTGAATTTGTCATTATGAGTGAACCATTCCTTTAACAGATCTGCAGATAACCAAATAAACATATATGAGTACTAGTACTAGATTTGACACAAATATCCATGCATTGGCTTCTAGTTATGCTTTTTGTCACGGTGTTTGTGTTTTGCCAAGTGTGTTATTGGGGAGGTGGACTAGTCTCTGGAGATCTACGCTGCAGCTGCTCAGGAATGTGAGCTGTTCTGCTTATCTCCAGCTCTTCTGAGGACGGCTTATGTTCTGCTATAAGCCATCGCTCCTAGCCCGCTTAGTAAACAAATACACCCTTCCTCTGTATGGATTCACTTTATATATTTTGGATTGGCCCTCTAAGACCATCAAACAATTCAAATGGTCTCCACATTTACAGAGTGGAAACGGAAAAATAGAGCGAGGCAGGCCCAGGCCTGGTGAGACCTCCAGGAGGCATCATAAACTATTAAAGATCATCCTTAAAATTGTTGTTTCTGGGAAACTATACGCACAGCATGGTTGCTCGATCTGCTGCCAGGAATCTCATTAAAACATCTCGTACAGAAAAACTGCGGTAACAGGAAGCTTACCAGCACCCATCTTATTTTCAGCCGTGAGGAATTTAAGACACATCCCAGCAACATCAATCTCCCTGAGGAATGTTGAATGCCGCCCAGCTCTTGGGCAGCGGCGGGGGTATCTTTCATGGGTCACAAACTGGTGGGGCGGGTGTGTGAAACGTGAAAAATGTCTTCATTTCTGCTCTTTGCGTACATGAGATAACAAGCTCACTAATGGAATGATATATACCGATGTTGTGTGTGGTTATATGTGCTGAAGCTCGCAGGACAAGCCCCACTGTTCTTTGGGATGGTTTGTGTGCAAATGACACAGTCCTCCCTCTCTTGCACAAAGAGGCATCATTACTCCTCCTGCAGATTCTTTCACTGGCAAAATCCCAGCGAGCTTCCCTTCCTGACTGAGGTGGCTTTTCACGGATGAAATATGACTGAGCCTTCGCTTAAGGAACTGACATTTAAGAAACATAGTCCTCTGACAAAGCTCTCATATATGTGCTACAAAATGCATGACCATCCTGACCATTACAGGGCAAAACTACTTCATACAAGGTCTACTTCATATCCTGAGGGTGAAAAAATACAACAACAATAGACTATAAGATGATCATACCATGTCAAGAACATATCCAGGTTACATTTCTATGGAAGCCTGTACAAGTTTAAACAATAAAGTAATGTGACGTACTGTATAATAAAGATCTGATATGATTCCGATTCTGGGATTCAAGATCCACTTCCAAAACAATTCTTAATCAACTTTTTTTTCTTATTAAACAATTTGTTTACCGACTTTTTTTTACTTATATAATTACATATATATTATAAGCACTTTTAAAAACATAAAAAAAAAACAAATTGCGAGCACTCTTCACAAAGCACACGTGAACATTTGAACAGTTTCACATTTTTAATATATAAGTCCACTGCATTCCAAACAACATAAATAACGCCGCAAGCGTAAGTATAACATCAAGCAAAGCGCGCTTCTCTCACAGCGCATCCTGTGCAATGAAGCCCACGAATGTCCTTGTAATTCGCTTCAACCTTTCTGAACCTGGGGCCCCCGAAAGCCAAGGGCCCCCTAAAACACTTTTTATATACGAGATAAACGTTCAGCGCAGAAGCACAAAAGGTTGCGTTGGTGTTCATTACCGCGACAACCGCCTGCGCATCCGCGTTGAACGTGAATCTTGGAGAAAGTGTAGGGCCCTATGATTTCCGCAATTCAGAAACGAATACAGGATCACGGAATCCATTCATAAAAACGGAATGTCACAGAATGAATGGCGCAGATGCCTGGTTTCGTTTACTACTGAAGCACGCGCAATCGCCTGCACAGATCATTCACACAGAGACAAAACATGCAAGATTCATATTTAAATAGTATTTTTGCCGTTGAATATTCACATACACTAGTCCATATCGCAATTTGATTGAAGTGTGCTGACTTGCATTGGAGTTCTTCATCCAAAATTTGACAAATTCTGTGACATTCCATGTTAAACAGTAAATTCCATTTTTATGACTAGATTTCTGCAATTCCGTCCGTGTTTTCTGCATCATGGAAATCATAGGGCCCTACACTTCACGAGCATTGTACCGTTTCATTTGAGAGAAACTATCATCATAACATATACACACAGAAAAAGGTCTTCAAGGCAACTAAATAAATAAACAGTAAGCTAGGCCCAAACCTCTGTTGTGTGGCACTTTGAATGTACAAAAATGAAAGGAATGAATTTGTTTCATTTTCATTGGAATACAAGATAAATGTTGTATGCCTTCATTTGATTACCAGAAAAATGTAAATACATAAAGCAAATAAATATATTTTTTGGTACGCTTTTAAAAAATTGCTGTTAAATTAAAGGGGTGGTAAACCACGATTTCACTTTTCTAACTGTAGCTAGTGTGTAATGTTGCTGTTTGAGCATAAACAACATCTGCAAAGGTACAACGTTCGAAGTTTAAAGCAAAGGGAGATATTTGCTTTTAAAGAAATCAATTTCTAAGGACTACAGCAAACGGCCGCTAGGGACTACTACACATTCCTCCAGGGTTGCTGACATCACCAGCCCCAATATTTACATAAACCCCTCCTCCCAGAATATTAAATAAGGGGGGGCGAGGCCATTTTGTATCACAGCAGGGAAGCGTTGTTGTGGTATAGTTAGTAGGCTGGAGTGTTGTTGCCGCAATGCTGACGAAACGCTGTTATTTTCATTCGGATTGCAGGTCCACTTTGTTCAGCCTTCCTAGGGACGGGGGTGCGTTGCAGTGCGTTTAACATACTACATGTTATATGCATGTGTGTATGAGACAGAGGGGAACACGGTCGCATTTGCAGCAGATATATGCTGCCCATCATAAACCAAAGCACGAGACAGACAGGGGTCAGAGGAGAAGACCGGAAAATGTGACATAATGGACAATATTCATCTGTATTTGCAATACACGAGCCACGGTTCAAGACAAACGGCAGTGTGTGAATGCACGACGGGCGCGCGCGGCTGCCGCTGCACATATCACGGAGGAAAGCTTCCACAATCTTCACAAGTTCATTGCAGGATTCTTACAATGGCTTGTCCTGAAAGATGGATTTAAAAACAGAAGCTGTTTACGATTTATTTTTCATCTATGTGTTTTCCTGTAATAGTTCGTATTGTTAATTGTACGTTGTAGCAAGGAAGTAAACATGACAACGCTGTTTGGCTCTGCAAACCAGTTTGTTAAATGCTTATTCATACTTAATGTTATCCGACAAACACCTAACGTTACAAACTTTTTTTTAAATCTCAACAGTGAACTTGGCATTAGTGTAAATTATTAGCTTGGACTTGGATTGGACTTGGATAACTTGGATTAGAGCTTTTATGTATTGTTTATCTACAGGCATGCTAAACATGGTTCTGTGTTTAATTTGGCTACTAATAAAGCTAATGTTTAGTGTTCGTTATTGCGACAGATATTTGGCTATAATCGTTCTAAAAATACAAAAGTAACAGTGTCATTCAGTAGCGATCACTATAGATCCGCATTCAGGTTCTGCTTGATCATCTTCACTAAAAATGTCTGGGTCTAATTCGGGCTGAAATTGGTATGGTTTTATTGACGCCATTGTTTCTAATACTACCCAAAGCACAGGCTACCGGTAAAGGTAAGGGGCGTGACGTTTCAGACAAACGTGCTCTAGGCGGTTAGCGAATCACAACACACTGGGCCAGCTAACCAATCTGAGCCCATTGCGTATTTTTGAGGGACTGGCTTCATACAACCCGGAAACCATCAGACCGTTTTTACAAGGAGGGACAGAGCAGTGTAGAATAAAGGTAAAATATATGAAAAATAATGCATTTTTTTAAAAACGAAGCATGAACACATGTTACAGTGCACCCCACAAACACAATCAAGCCTTCGAAAGAATGTGTTTTACCACCCCTTTAAACAAGTTTCATGATTTAAATTAATTAGACATGCTTTTCGATTAATAAAATTGAATATAACCATACTTTTTTTTTTCGGAATTTGAAAAAATTCGGCTCTACAAATGAAAATATCATGCATCTGCAGTTATAATTGAATACGGAGCAACAGTGCGTAATATATGTTTATCGTTTTAAATGGCGCTCAATCATTTCTGTGAAGGACCCGAGTAGATGACGCATGCACACACTTGAAGTTACACACTTTTGAAATAATTCTTATGTGTGTAATAATTTCCTTCAGTTTAATGTGTGTGTGTGTGTGGGGTGGGGGGGTATTTTAAAGTTTAGAATTAGACAGCATTGTGTTGTGAAAAAAAATTACGACAAATTGTCCAACCTACTCTAATACTGTTATAACCCGTTTGCACAACTATGGGACAAGGTCGTGCAGCAGCAGTCATCACAACAGTGAAAGGAACCTCAAGGTTGTAAATGTGCAATTGCAGTGTTTCCCCTACCATTGTTTTGGGGGGGCGCGTTATTTTACATAATGCATCTGCTTATGATAGCGCGCGTTCCTTCTTCTTCGGCTGTTTTGATCAGGAGATTCTGTTCTCGTGCAGGAAATGCGCTACAGCGCCCCCTACCGTATAACAGTGAACACACATGGAAAGCCGGAAAATATCGTCATTGGCTATATAAATATTGAGATAACAAAAGACAGCAAAAAAAAAAAATCACTCACTGCTCTTGACTGAATAACTTTTAATAAGGGTTAATCTGTATTTATATGCAGTGGCATATCATTTTATGCAGACTATGCAGTGATATTTTACATTTGATTACTATTTTTGTACCTGACAATCTAGTTTAGACCTACATGAAAATATGTTTATTTCATTTGTATATGTTTGTTCTGCTGTATTTATTTGTGCATTTGCTCATAATTTGATTACTTGTTCTTATTTTATTACTGATGGTCTTTAACAATCTAAAAAAAATATATGAGTTAGGATATTAGTTTTTAGAGTCATAACCTTGTTTATTAAGCTTATATGGCTCAAAAACAATACTAGGCCTATTTTATTTTATTTGTGGGTTTTTTTTGTGGTGGGGTCAGTTAAAATTCTGCAAAAAAAGAAAAAAAAAATCCTTAGCATTGAGCCCTGAAATATATTCCCCCCCCCCAAAAAACAACAACAACAAAAAAAAAAACACGGATTTGCGTGTAACTTTAATGGTAAAAATGCAATGGAGAAGCTGACGAACCTAAACAGGCAAAAATTTGTTTTTTTTTCTTAAAAGCAACAAAATCCAGAGCAACAACTCAAGCAAAGCCAACCTCTGTTGTGTTGTAAATAGTTGTGTGATGTATAAATAAATGTTGTTTATATTTATTTACCAAATTAATTAATTTATTGTCTATGGCAACACCACGTATCCGTAACACTCCAGCTCCGCGACACTAGTAGCCCGACACTAGTAGCCCGACACTAGTAGCCTCCCCCCCCCCCCCCCCCCCCCCCAAGGCTGTAAACCTAGGGGAAACACTGAATTGTATAGGGCCCCATTCTTGTATTTTGCCTGGGACCCCCAAATCACTAAATCCGCCCCTGTGTGTGTGAGAGAGGAATTGAAAGCAAGCAGAATACGGGTGTTTCTAGAGCACACGCAGTGCGTCGCCCATCAGGTATTTGTATTCTGTACACTCCTACTATATATTTCTTAAAGTGCAACTTTATTTAAATATATAAATAAATATAAAGTCGCAATTGCGACATTTAAAAATCATATTGTGGGATATAAAGTCACTTTGTAAGCATATAAAGTTAAAATTGAGAGGCACAATTAAAAGAAATATATTCACAATCATGACACTAGAGAAAAGAAAATTACTTTGTTTAATAATTCAAAATCGTATAGTTTGTTGTAGTCTTAATAGCTACATTTTCTTTATGCATTTTTCAATATTTTCTTTATTGTTCTGTTGATATTGAGAAGAAGTATGATCCAAAATAAAAAGCATGCTCTTTGGGAGAATCACCCAGTTGTGGATGCAGAGCCTCTGCCAATACTAGTACTCAATTTTATTTTCAGTTTTAAACCAAATACCTTAATTTGGAATGAATTAAGCTTTCCTATAAATCATAAAAACATTCAAGAAGTTTTATGAAGATTACTCAACTTTACTACACTTTACTTGATATACAAGCGACCCACCCTTTTTGTGTGAATGTGAAGATTATGGTGAGTTTGTCGGGAAGGAATTTATGATGGCTCTGACTCAACAGCTGTGAAGCTGCATTGCTCAGACAGATCTGCTGGTCTGGGCCATGAGATCTAGTGTGGTTTCTTGGTGGGGCAGCAGCATCAGCCTTCAACAAAGCAGCAATACAGACTTCCTGTCCATGAACTCTCTGCAGCCTTCAAGCAAAGCAATGTTTGTGTCCAATCACAGTATGACCAGAACAGCCTTCCCGCTAACGGCGAGTCTTGGGATTTTGGCAACCTTACTGACAATGGATCCATTCCATTTTCTTTGGGGGTTTTTGTATGTTAATGTGCTAGTCTCACACACATTAAAGACAGTTTTCCTTTCAGTTTTCCTCATATAAATGGTAGTAGAAGGAAATTACATATAAGCGCAAATCACATCACTCAACCATTAAACTCAAATCACACAAATTTATCAAGATCCATTCAGCCAACTCAATACAATTCCTTAACATTTATCACATCCAATGGTCATCCGGAATTCTGACATTAATTTAGGGTTGCATTTCAGACAAAAAGTCTTATGCTTGTTTCTCATAGTCAATGCCAATACTTTTCCCTAAAGAGATCCTCTAATAGACTACAACCGAGAGCTGAAGGGCCGCCCTTTCACCATCACAATCCTCCCAAGAGCCAAAGGAACAGAGTGGAGACTGGTGAGATCCAGGCCAAGTTCCAAACAAAGAGATGTCAAACCCCACAAGTGTGTCAAAACTGATGGTCAAGATCTCCAGCATGATTTCAGATGATCCAAAGAGCTTCTGGAACTTCCATTAAGGTGAAGCCACATTTTGTAATGCTTCGCCACTAGAGGTTGCTTAATCAAAACAAAGGAATAGCTTGATGACACCTGGATTTTTATTATGCCGCAGAAGAACCACTTCTGCTTTTTCCGCTCATATGGGGTAACGCGGCACTGTTTTATCATATCAGATACATTTGAGTGTGTTGAAAGTTATGTTATAATGCTACTCTGTGCGTTCACTCGGCGGCAACTGTGAGACACTTGTTGCACACTGCAGTAAGCTAGATCGATATTAGGCATGGTAACCCTTACGAAACAAAAATATATTGCAATATACTAGAATTTATATTGCAATACATTAGAAAATATATTTCAATGTATCAGAAACTTCCTCATATATTTGAAAATATATAGCAATATATGGATGGACAACCTATTGCTATATATTGATTCATATATTAAAATACAATATATTGATATACAAACAAAACTGTATTACATTATTGCATGTATGTTTATTGAAACAATAAACATATTCTGTATATTGTAAAACATACAGATTACAGAGTTAAGCAAGCTCATGCATAGGTTTACAGAGAGGTTGATTAACAATAGTCCAAATCAAATTTTGCATGACATTCATTATATTTTACATTATATAGCCATATGGATGGACCATTTATGGCTATGTATTGATTCATATATTGTAAAATGGAGATGAGAGTATTATAAATTAAATGATCAAGGTCACTGTCCCTTCAGTGTCACAGTTCATGAATACATCGTCTCACCTTCTCTGTTTGTGTGGTTGTGTTGGAGGCGTGGTTTCTGATCGCTGAACACTTTGATCACTTCCACCTGCTGCACTCATCACCTGGGCTATTTATACGTGTGTCTCACTCAGCCTTTTTGTCAGATTGTTGCAGTTTGTCTGGAGGTTCCTGCGTGTGTTCCTGGTCATGGCTCTTCGTTCCGGATTTCTGGATCCCGCTGGTTCGGTTTGCCCATTGCGTCCCTGCGTCGCTGTTCTGAGTGGTGTTCTCTTCAGCCTGCCTTTACCTGCTTCAGTCCTGCTTCATTCATCTGTGCTTTGTCCAGCGATCTGTCCTAACTCTACTGTGAACCCGAGTATAATAAATACCTGTTGTTGAACTCGCTATTGGATCTTCTGCCTTTTTCCTGTCACCAGGGGCCCGTTCTTCGTACCTCGCTAACTCAGTTAGCTGGATTTGATTATTGACGATTTGGCATGATCTTGGATTGTTTGGTTCTTCGACGCTCATCCTGGACTTGCTGTCATAGCAACAGGTCCGTTAGCTTAAACCTGCTCGAGAGCAGGCTTATTTCATGTAAACAGGATTAGATTGCATCTTGAGGTGATACTTAAAATCTGTCCCAGCCACTGCTACTTTATTACAAGAGTTCATTACTGAACCAGGGGCAATAATAATCATTTTAAATAATAATAATATACAAATTTTAAATTGTATATGTATATGAGAATGTATATAATATTATAATGTTGTGTATAATACTATAGACACAGCCACTTGATTGAGCGATTTATTTGTGATGGAATAATTACTTTATAATTTTATTGGAGGTTTGCACACATGTTGTACAGTTAATCTGAGCCGTGCATTAATTTAAGTGATGAAGGATATTATGGGATGGCTTGATGCAGCGCAGGAGATGCAGAGAATTTGATCTTGACCCTTAAGAAACTTTAATACTGTCACGTTAAAAATCTCCTTTAAATTGAATTAAAAATTGAATTACAACATTGAAATAATGTAAAGGGTGTACAAATACTGTATAAAATCGTGAATATAAATAATTGGTAATCATGTAAAAAAAAAAAACATTTATCATTGATCTATTATAACTTTTATGTTGGTTTGGTCGTTTAGCTGTTTCCTTATAAAGGTCCAGATATTCGTGGGGTTTTTTTGTGTAATTTGCCAAGTTTTTTGCCAGGTGGCTTTTTTAATTATATGATGTCATTACGTTGCTGTCTTGACGCCAGCCAATCACTGCATTGCTGATCATGGTTTCGAGTATCGATGCATCTGCCCTCTTCAGGGAACACAAGAACGCGCAGTGATTTTAGATAATTTAATCCAGATATTTAAATCCAATCCGCAAATTCGTTTGAAGAACCAAATTAGCCAGACATCAGTTATCAGGATTAAAAGATCTGGGATCTGTCAAATCATCTCAGATGTATTAAGCGAGGTACAAAGAACGGGCCCCTGATGTAACATTCAGCTGCTGCTTTTGAAATAAACCTCATTCAGTTACTGGGAACTATATTGATGTCTTATTCAATCTATTATATTTTAAAATATATGACAGACATTGTACATTAGATATTTCATATTTACCATGTATACAATATATAATATGATAATTATATATAATATATTATGTAATTGTGGCGAGCAGCGAGGCCGAGGGACCGTGAGGGCGGGACGAGGCGGCGCTCATCAGTGGGGATGAGCGCCAGCTGCGAGTCGCAGCGATCTCGGCCCTCGCGGAGGAGTGAGGGAGTATAAAGGAGGAGCGACGACAGTGAGGGACGAGAGAGGACCAGGCCTGGATTTTGTGTTGTGTTTTATTTATGTTTTGTTATATGTTCGCTGCAGTCGTCCGTGAGGGGCTGCAGCTTTTTATTTTCATTTTGTGTTTGTTTGTGTATAGGCGGCGGTCGTCCGCGAGGGGCTGTCGCCGACATTTTATTTTGTGTTTGTTTAATTAAAACTTTGTTTGAACGTCCGCCGGTTCCCGCCTCCTTCTTCCCACACGAAGCTTTACTACAGTAATATAAATCAATATATGACATATGTTCCCATATAAATCTGATTATCTTGTACATATTTACATATATATACAGTGGCTCTTCCGATATATAATTTCATATAATGAGAGATATATTTGAATAAACATAACAATATATGAAATAGTATAATATATATTTATTCAATATATGAAAACGGCAATAATTGCAGTATTGTCCCATATATTGCAATATATAACTTACATATATAATATATTATTATATAATATATGATATATTACTATGTAAATCTCACAATATATGGAGACACATGAAATATATTGTCACGTAATATATTGAGAAATATATTTTTGTTGCGTAAGAGAAACATGGTACTCGCGGTAAATCAAGAAAACGTAAACATACATACTAAAGCATCTCTGGTGTTTCCATGGCTTCTACAAAATAAAACCAGAAATCGAGGGTAACGCGGGTATAATGTCATTGATAAATGATGCACGGACACAGTCCATGTCCTGGTTAAAATTGCTTATTTCTATGGATTTAAACATTCCAGGAAATACTCGGGATAATGTAAGAACATAAGTCAACAAAATATATAACATTGTTCTAGTGGTTTTTGGATATTTTAATCCAAAAATCTTACATATTGTGCCTTTAACAACTGACTGAAAGTCATAAATTTACTGAAATATTTCTTAATTCAATTAGATTCAGTGTGGTCTCTGAATTTTGGACCTTGTTTGGAGATGGTTTGTGAGATCTAGAGAGAGGCTTTCTGTTCTCAATAGCGTGTCCTCTACACAAGCACTCTGTAAATGTTTCATAGTAGGACTGGTAGAAAAGAGACTTTCTGAAAAGGGGGGAAAAAGAGCAGCATTTTCACAGGCGCACTTTTGTTTGGGGTAGAAACTAAGACTTGTAGGACAGGGTTATTGCTGGGTCTCTGGTCAATAGGGAACAGGAGTTACTCAGTCGGACAGGCTGAGCCCTGTAATGTCCTCCCACTCACAGGATTCTGAATGGACTCACAAACAAACAGGCCTTCACAGCATATAGAGAACAAAAGAGACTGAGGGAGGCAGGGGCACCAAACCTTTGGCCCAGACGGTCAGTTCAGTGTAACCCTTATAGGGTCAAAAGACTCATGTCACAGACCGAAATGGAAAAACAGCTGGGTCAAACTCCACAGACGTCACCCATGTTTCATTAAGGCAATAATATGCAATAATGGCTTTAAAATGACAGAAGAGCACTTAAAAAGGTTAAATGTTAAAAGATTTGTAGTTCTTCTCCCTAAATGTCCTGATCTTACTCTATTCATAATCACTTTGATTACACTTTGATCTAATCCATAATAGCATACTATAGTATAAATCATCATTCTGGCCATCATCAGTTCCAAAATATAAAGACAGCTTTTTCGCTTAAGAATTTAATATTGAAATCATTGCAGCATTTTGCATAACTATTATCTACTATCATTAAATCTTATTATAGGCTATATCAGCATTATAGATATCGACATTAAACTTGGTCAATAAAAAAAATCCATTCCACTACTAATCAAAGCAAAGCCTTATTCAAATTTTTCACAATTTTCTAATGGCACAATTAAAGTTTTACAAAATCACTGTGACTAATTGGGAAGTATATCAAATTCAAAACCAACTTGAGGATTATACTGAATATCTTAAAGGTGCAGTGTGTGAATTTTAGCGGCATCTAGCTGTGAGGTTGTGAATAGCAATCACCCACTGCTCACCCCTCCCTTTCGAAGCACATATAGAAGCTACGGTGGCCGGCACAGGACAAAAATGTTGTCTTCGGAGAGAGCAGAGAAGGGATGAATCCGAAATCGCCCCCTAAACCCTCAATCACTTTTACCTATGTTAGTCCACTAATACAGTCCACTTGAAGGAGTAAATGAAAACGAGCGAGTGAATTCGAAGAGCTGTTGAGTGTACATCGGCTGTACACTCGTTATTGCGGTGCACTGTGGGATCGAATGAGTGAACTCAATAACGTCCACTATGGTTTCGGACACCACTACAAATGGCTGTCCCTTCAAATAGTGCCCTATTTAAGGGTATAGGGGGGCTATTTCGGATTCAGCCAGGGACTAGCGCTCTGTAGAGAAGGTTGTCCATTTAGAGCTACTGTAGAAACATGATGGCGCAAAATGGCGTTTTCACTGTAAGGGGAACCGCGGTGTGTGTGTAGATAGAAATGGCTCATCCTAAGGCAATAAAAACATAATGGTACATTTTGTAAGGTCTTTATACACTGAAAACATTGTTTATTATATTTATAACATGTATATTATATTGTATTTCTATCAATAGATCCTCATTAATACTATACACTGCACCTTTAAAGTTTAAAAGTTTTATCCAAAGAATATTACAAGTAAATAGTCTTGAGCACGTCCTTAATTAGGACCATCTGTGTTTCATCACAGTAGCAAAGGCTGATGATGTAAACCCACTTGTAAAGAAGAAACAAGGGGTTTTGGGGGGTGGAGCTCTGTCCACAGATGAGCTCATCACATCAGAGCCAAAGACAGAACCTTATTTAGCAGATTACAGCCATCTGTTCTCTGCCTTTGAAATTAGTATGATCACAGCAAAAGATCAGGAGCCACTTCATCAAAATAATCGGAGAAGCTTCAGACACTTTATGCTCCTAATTTCTCTGAGCAGTGAGAAGTCAAACCATCTTATTGCCACTGTCTATCCCGTCCTCCATCCCTGCACCACTGACCTAGATCTTCAGGACTCTCAGCAAAGTTTAAAAATGTATAAAGATCCAGAAGTGCTGTGACAGAGACATGTAGGTGAGTGGCATCGCTCCAGTGCGCAGTCAGAGCGATTAAAGTTTGAGAGACTCCTGTGCACAGCTTCTGAACTCATTAAAGTCCTGTGGCAACATACACACTGAGATGAGATGCACATAAATAAGTCAAGCTTCCTCTGCTTTTCTGCACTCAGCAGGTTTAATTAAGGTCTCCCAGCGTCTAGCTTTAATGGCTAGGCCAACGATTTCCATCTAAATGACACTAAAATATTACTGTATTTCCCATAACCTCCTGACTATCAAATGGTAGAGGTTGTGGTTTTGATTCCCAGAGAACACACATACTAGTAAAAAAGTATATTTAACACAACATATTGATTTATTATTATATGAATATACACCACTGTTCAAAATTTTGGGGTTGGTTTAGATGTTTTGAAAAGAAATCTCTTATTTGACCATGCTTTGATGAATAGAAAGAACAGCATTTATTTGAAAAGGAAAATGTGTATGTATAAATGGCTTTACTGTCACTTTTTGAGCAATTTAATGCATGCTTGCTTAATAAATGGTAAAAATGAGTGAACAGTAGTGTAAACAGTATGAAAATAGATTAATTTACGTTTTCTAAATCATTTCCCCCCAAATAATCTGGCTAAATAATATCACTATATTTCGAAGGTTAGTCAGATTGAAGCTCCACTATAGGAGGCTACCCATGTACCACAGGTAAATAAATCAGTTGTTTTTTAATAGAACACTCTTCCTGTGAAGAGTAGGAGTATCCAGATGGCACAGGTTGTCAGGAAATGTATTATGATTACACTCACCAGCTGAAACTCGCTCCGTCGCCCGTAGGCTTCCTGGATGCCACTGTCATTCCAGAGTGCCTGCAGGGCAGGGACGTATAGCTGAAAGGTGCAGGGTTCGACGGGCATGCCTGCTTTGTTCTCGAAAGACATCACAAACATGCCATGCTTCTCGTTCTCTGAGTTCTGCCAGGTAACGCCAAGTTTGTCTCGGGCATCCACCAGTACCCGCATCCCCTTTGAGGAAAAAAAGACAGAAGGAGAGAGAGATGAATGCCATGTTTGTATGTTAAGGGTGCATAACAACAGCAGGGTGTGTTCTCTGAAGCTGAGCTTCTATAACAGCTGGATGTAGCAATTCTTCTGGAGACAAAATAAAGATAGGAGCAATGTCTTCACGTTACCAACAGCACACTTTAAACATGCTCAAATCTTGTCACGCTCCGTTTCAAGATTGTTGGATTAAAATATCAAAAAAACACTAGAACAATGTTATTTTGTTGACTTTGTGTACTTACATTATCCCAAACGTTTCCAACAATGTTTAAATCCAGAGAAATAAGCAATTTTAACCTGGATATGGACCGTGTCCATGCGTCGCCTATCAATGACATCATACCCGCGTTGCCCTTGATTTACGATTTTGTAGAAACCATGGAAACACCAAAGACGTTTTAAAAACTCTGTGGACCCTGTCCATCATCATGTATATACTTTCAATTATAAATGTCTGTGGAGGAGCTCTGACCTCATATGTGGTACCATTTGAAAGCTTACAGTCTCTCTTTCTGAAGATATGCATCACTTTAGCATTTGTTTTACACAAAGCAACTTATTTACACTAAATTACTCTGGTACCATTCTCTCTGGGACCATTTATGGGATTTCCGCCTGGATTTGGCCTACCCAAATTGAAAAGCTTCCCATACCCACATACAGGTCTAAATTCAAAATTTTGGTGTCAATTTACAGGAAACCCTTTGAAGTTACATAAAACACTGCTAAAAGCGATAATGTTGTCTGAGCTGTAATAAGCCCCCAACCCCCCCCCCCCCCCCCCCCTTATTTTCGGGGTTATAAATTCATTTTTGAAAGTGTGTAACTCAGGCCCTGTGTGCTCTAGCACCCTGCAGATAGTCTTGGCTGTTTCCACTCAATTTCAGAAAATACTGTTAATAAGAGTTTTGTCTGGATCATGTATACAAGATTTATTCAAATGCATGGTTCAAATGGTTTATGAAACGTCAAAGGGTTTCCTTTAAAATGACACCAAAATTGTGTATTTAGACCACTGTATGTGGGTATGGGAAGCTTTTCAATTTGGGTAGGCCAAATCCAGGCGGAAATCCCATAAATGGTCCCAGAGCTGTGTTTAATTAGACGGGTGAGCAGCTATTTGGAGACATTCATCGACAGAAAAACGAATGATTGTTATATAGCTCAGCACAGTTAGTCTTATTGTTTAAATCTCGTTTTCTTGATTTACCGCAAGTACCATGTTTTACCATGCCTAATATCAATCTATCTTACTGTAGTGTGCAATAAGTGTCTCATAGTAGCCGCCGAGTGAACGCACAGAGTAGCATTATAACATAACTTTCAACACACTCAAATAATGTAACTAATATGACTAGAAGAAGCGGTCGTCTGCGGCATAATAAAAGCTCCACTGCTCTCGAGCTGTGTGTCATGCTTGTCTCTCATTAGTCATTGGCAATTGCTCCAGTGGTCTCATTCCGCTCCAACAGCTTTATATAAAATTTAATTTTTGTGCTGAACATTTATGTTGGTGTGGACAGGCTTTTATTGTAAACAAAATTGCATTATAATTGTATCTAATGATAAAAAATAAGTTATAAAGATATAAAATCAAGGCAAGAATATGGTCCCTTTAAATACACACTACTGTAAGTTGATACAGTAATAAATCTGAAGGGTGCTTGTACTGCATTTGGGAGAAGATTGCTGCCGCTCAGTCATGACATGTATTTCCAAAATACAAGATTTGTGCCTATGCCTGGAACACTCCGATCTGAAGCCAAAAATGAAAACATCTCCAAAAAGCCCTGTTAAGGACAGCAAATGCACTGAAACTAAACTTCCGCGATGAGCCTCCTCACTTCCAAGCATAACACTGAGTACACAAAACCCTGAACTGAACCTCTGGCAGTAACCAGGAGGGTTGGGCTCTGTGGAAGAGCAGAAATATCATGAGACGCTTTGTAAATGTAACATAAGGCCATTGACTTTTCACAATAATAACTGCAGTACTATCAACCGAGGCAGAATCCTGCTTTGCAGCACATTTCACCCTCCTTTTGTTGCACTGGAATAACATCCTGATGTTCAGGGTCCCAGAAGGGGGTCCTAGGCCTCTCTCTCTCTGCTCTACAGGGTCACATATGAATCATCAACACTAGCACTCAAAAGTGCCCTCGGCAAACGTATGCTACAGTAATTAGAGCGTCCAGCCAGATTTTGCCTCCAAAGTAGAAAAAAGGGTCCCTCAGGCACAGGTGCTTCGTGGGATTTGACCCAGTGACCCGGACAAGTCCGTTTAATGCCATTCCAGCATGACAGGTCATTGGGTTGGGCATAAAGGCAATAGAGACTCTTAGTCTGTCCGCATGTACGAGCGATCTGTATATCAACATGAGACACATGTATTGCAAACCAATAAAACAGCGGGGCAGCGACAGGAAATGAATGTGGTACAGTCCTGTTAGTCTGGCCGTCTCCATCAAATCCATCAGATTTCCACACCTCCCAAAAGATTTCCCAAGCCATCAAACAGTTCACAAATGTAAACAGTTGTTCGTACTTAAGGGCCTCCTTGCTGGCTATGCTTAATGCTCTTAATAGTGTGCTTTGGTTCAGGGCTGTCAGGGTACTTTCCTAGAGGCCAAAATCACTCACACTTCTGCCTTTATTTGTCTCCAAGAAGCAGCCCCTCAAACCCTCCCAACCATCTCTGACCTTTCACCCACTTCTGGCCAACGCTATCTGGGAAGCGTAGACGTATCCTCCTGTCCTTCTTGGCTGGATCCTTTGAGTGGAGTGGAGAGGTCAGATGCAGGGCTTCCAATCTCTTCCTGAGTCGTGGCGAAGTCCCAAAAATATCTCTGAAAACCACCAAAACCTCACCTCGCCGTGAGTATGTCTCCTAGCGTTTCTTGAATGCCTCCTGAAAACAAGCTTTCAGCCCTTGTTTTGAATGGCATCTTCCGAAGGGGCTTGTTTTTTTAAGTCTTCAGCAAAAAAAAAGCCACAGACTTTTCCATGAGATTTTGAAGTCTGAACAGGACAATTCATGATATTCTCTTTGTTGTTTGTTGAAAAGGGAGGGGATTTCCTGAATGTTCAGTCAACAAAGAGCAAAAATGAAATTCAGGGATATTGGTTTCTGCTGAGAGACAAAGCTGACAGCGAATCCCAGCCATCGGCCCTCATCTGACACGCATTAGACGGGCCCTGCGTGTCAGGCGTAGTAATTACTCCAGTGGTGGTAATGGCAGTGCTATGATTTCGCATCGTAAGCAGATGTGGGGAGCAATCCAGGCAGGCGCTCATGGGTTCCCCACCGCTGAGCAACCACAGCTAAATCAGCAACAACTCTTTAGCCATAAACAAGCCGCCTGTGAAGGAGCCTCCCAAGACTCCGGTCACAGAGGAACTCTCAGATTTATCACACAGGAAGATGGGCTTGATATATGCTTGCTCCCTGTGTCACCCTTCAGCTACTTCCTGTATCCTCCCCCACAAACATCTTGCAAACAGGACGCATTAATTTAAACCTTTCGATGTGGCACAACTTAGCACAATTAGTTATTTGCTCCTCTGTTCACGCTCTCCTTGGGATGACAAAGCAAAAACACCTTCTGGGCAGTTACTGAATACCGCAACTATTTTCTCAAGGATGTAGGAAAAAGAGGAAATGCTTCATTGCCAGTGGTGTCCCATTGCACAAGAGAGCTTAGTAATAGGGAAATTGACTCTTGGACTCTTGGTTAGAGTGATGAGTGAGGGGTATGATGGGGCCAAACAGAGGGGAGATCTTATCATGTTCCGACATGTCATGTCAGTCTCAGGTCAGACTTTAAATCACTCTCCCAAAGAGTTAACAGTAATGAAAAGATAGCTAGCTACTGATCTAGGAAGTAATACATTACCAGACATAAATTACACAACCTAGTTAACAACAAGTTAACAACAACAAGGCAGGATAGGGAAGATGTGGTGTATCAAATAATTTATCTGGACATTAAAGAGTGTACTCGCAACACATTTAGCTTTTGTAATGCAAGTCACATTAAATTCAGTGTGTGTGTGTGTGGGGGGGGGGGGGTTAACTACATTAGTAACATTAATTAACAATGAACAATACTTCTACAGCATTTATGAGTCTTAGTTGTTACTTTTAAAAATACATATTTAAGATCAATAGTTTTATCTGTTAAGTAATGCACTGTGAAAAAAGAGCATTGGTATTACATAACATTAACAAGGGTTAATAAATGCTGAAAAAATATTTAGATTATTGTTAGTCAATGTTAGTTAATGTACAAATTACACCTTATTGTAAGGTGTTACCCTTTTTTTTTTTTTCAATAATATGCCCGGGGACGATGATATAGGATTTATTTTAGATTTGATTTTAACTTGCAAGGCTGTCTTTAAAAATAATCATTGGTTGTAAAAACATTTTAAATCCTTTCCAGATCACCTCTACAGGCGAATGGTGCTGTAATACCCAAAAGGCATTAATGGAAGGAGTTGAGAGGACAATCTCCTGGACTTTTGCCACTGTAAAGTGGCTGAAATGAAGATAACGTTATCTACAACCAATAATTTGATCAGCACGTAGGCTGAGATTCGCTCAAATGACTGTTAACCTCTCTAATTGCGTGCTCATGTTTTTTTCCACCCCTAAAAAAATCATGAACACGCAACGTCTGGACTGGGGTTTCTCCAAATTGGTATCAGAGTGAAACAAACATAACCAACACTGTCATCATCCTAAAGCCTTCAGAGGGATGGGCTGAACAACAGGGTGATGACAAACGGTCAGAGGGGAGATGATGGCACGACTAAATCGCCATTGTTTGTGGCATTCGCTGTCTGCACTGCCTGAGAGGCATTTCCTCTGGCTCTGTGGACTGTGCGTGTGCGATACCAAGAGCCCATAGAGACCACCATTGTGGAGCTATTCCAATCTGACCTTGACTTCATCGCTGACAAACAAGGGCTCGGCATCCAATTCACACATCTTTTGGGCTGTGAAATAACTTTTCTTTTACTGGCCATTTGTCCTACAAAAAAATTGGGGGGTCTAACTGTTTTAGACCTGAACTAAATGAAATTCACAAACAATTTTACAAAATGATTCACACCAATTCTAGTGTAACATTTTTATACTTCATGAAAAAAGAAAGCTAGGATACTTGCATAAATTGCTCACAAACTAAATTAAACATCTGAATTAAAATAAAACATTGGTTTGTAGTAAAAATTTGTCATCTACATATGCTGGTGTATTTTTTTTATTTTGATGTACTTTTAGCATACATACATCATCAAAATATACATTGTGGGGAAAACGGCTAAAATTGCACAACAAGGGCATATTAAAGGGTTAATGTTTTTGTTGCTGTAACCTTGATTCAGCCAAAAAATATTTAATATATGATAAATATATCACTGATGGATAATTTTTTTGACTGATAAAAACCTTGACGGCCACCTGACTTTAGAGAGTTAGTGCATTTGAAGTGTCTTAACTGTGGCAATTTTATAATATTGTTACTGTCCGCTGGTGTGAACGCTAATATAGTTATCGTTACCGTTCTTGGTGCGAACGAGTCTTTAGTGTAAATAGGCTTTTGCTACGTTTTTCTTCCAAGACCCTGATAATCTAAGCCCTTCAAATCTACATAAGGTGTTTCATTAATCTTTTTGACATCTATAGTTTATGAAACCAAATGTGGTGACTGGTGACAGGAAGCCATGGTAAACCATTTAGAAACACAAAACATTAGGCACATTCTTCATGCCCATTTGCTCTTTTCACTTGACTGGCAGGGCAATGAGCGGACCATCTAATCAGTGTCAACACATACATTTAGGCCGTTTAGTGCGGCTAGTCATAAAACTCACTTCAAGTTCTCGTATACAAATAGATGCTCCAAAACACAGACCTCAACGTTTGCCTCTGACGCTAATGAAAGATATAAGTACTAGTAGTGACTTAGTTCGTGGTGAAGGGGTCTTATTGAAAATAAACTGAGATGACGTCATCTGCACAAAGAAAGCTCAGTTCTGCCCCAGGTCCTCTGTGGAGTTAGAAGAGGATCTGATCGCAATCAGTCTCAGCGGAACAAAGTGAATCTTTTAGCTCAGCCTTAGTTATGTCCCTGTATGACATTGTCTCCTGGAGTCACTCTTGTCCTGAAAACTATGGAAAAAAGCTTGAAAAGAACATTTCACTGGCTTTGGGAAGGATGCATGATGTGATGCCTCAGTTTGTACATATTTTACGAGGTGGCTAATTTGTACGAATTTGTACAAGCTCACTCCTACGAATTTGTGCGATTTTTGCTAAATTCGACGTATTTGATGAGTTGCCCAATTTGTATGATTTCGTACGAATGACCTAACCTCAAACCCCGTCACTAAGCCTACCCATCACTGCGGTTTAGATGAATCGCACAAATTCATATAAGTGAGGTCGTACGAATAAGCCACGTCGTAAAATAAGTAAGAATTGGTCATGAGATAGTGTTGGTTTGGCTAAGTGTTTGGTGTGGAGATGCACCGATTGTTCGGCAACCGAAATTATTCGGCCGAAGATAGCAAAAATGGCACTTTCGTTGTTCATGTTTCGGTGTTCGGCCAAATAAGTGAAAAGACAGAATAAATTTAACCGAACAATGACGTTTTTGCTTTCTCACTATCGTCACTATCTTAGCTTTCTAATATTTCTCATATTACGTTAAACAAAATCAAAAAAGTCGGAAGACCGAATCCATGTTGCACGTGGCGCATTCAGACATTTTTTTCTTGAATTACCGCTGAGTGTGAATTGCACTCAAAAAACGTTGACTCTTCTCTGACCAGCTGACATAAAGCATACTTTCAATAAACGGGAAACAAACCCTATCCAGTTATGAAGTGTTTTCTGTGTGTTGACAAAGACGGGATTCGCACACGTCTACTAATGTCCGATTCGCGACCTATTGATTCTTTTGAACCGAATCATTTTAACGACTGCTTAAAACAACTGTCCAACACTGAACTCACTCAGAACACCTCTGAAATGAGAACACAAGTGTGCTTAGCCAATTTAGCAAGAGTGGATAGTAAGAATTAGTTTTAATTATCCACAGTCTTTCATCTTATTTATGTTGACAATGTGTAGTAAAATAAAAAGCCTAAAATTATTTAGTTTAGACTGGAGTTGAGGTGAAACCAGAACAAAGTTGTTATTAGCTAGCTGAAAATTTTATGAAATTGCATATGGCAGAAAATTAGGCTATTTGTCAATTTTTTGAATACTACTTTTTAATATTGATATTATTATATGCCAAAACAATTATCTGTAAATAGTGTAAAAAATGAGGAACAAAACAAAAAAAGTATCAAAATAAGATAAGGAAAAATTACAAACTGTTTCTTTGAATTTATTTTAAATGTATTGTCAGTATTGCACTTGCAAATCACATGGGTAGGGTACTTTTTACTGTGCGTGTGTATGTGGTTGTCCATGTCTGTCAGCCACCAATCGCAGGAAAAACCCTGTCTCACTGCTGTGGTGGAGCCGTTGCTTAGCCTACATCTGCACTTTTACTAGAGCACCCTCAGTGATGTGATTATGATACCTATAGGCATAATAGGCCTAAGATAAGATAAAATGGCATAAGAGGGCCAAATAAACAAAAAAAAAATCACATTTATTTTAAGTTAAAATGTGCTTTGTTTGCTGGAATGCTAAAAAATGTTCAGTGTTAAATAAATATTTTAAAAAAGCACGACAAAATAGTACAAAGCTAATTTTTACAATTTAATTTATGCAATGGTGAAAAAATTGGTTTGGTATTCGGCTTCGGCCAAGTGTTTTATTATTATTCGGCTTCGGCCAAGAATTTTCATTTCGGTGCATTCCTAGTTTGGTGGACAAGAATCATGGAGATGGAACATATGAACTTTTGCAATGACGACCTGAGCAACAGCCTTTTCCATATAAAGCAAAACTCTTCCACTGAGCCAAACCTCTGATCTGGCAGCACTGCTTTTGACCAAACTGTGGGTAAGATAACAAGACCAAGCAATATTTATCATTTCAGTTCCCCACTTAATAAATGATCACCATATGTTTGCCAGAATACAGACATATTTGTGCAGAAAAGCACTTTGTATTGAAGTTGGCTTGAAAAACGTTTTAAAAACAAAAATGTAATGACTCTAAAAATGTCATGTGGTGTAACCATCACTTAAAACATAACTTTTCTTTATACCTTGAGTACATCCAAGTGTAAATCTGAATGACATTCCATTTATTTGTGTTTCTCATTTAAGTGGCCCATGTTTGTTTTACTTGTAACAAAAATGCATGTGGCCGCAGGAAACAAGCAGGTTTGGACAAGGAATACCTTAGAATTACTTAATCTGACTCAACATCATTTTTACGATGTTTTGATGCAATAAAACAGTATGATTAGTTCAATGGTTAATGTAGTTGTAGTTGCATTTAATAAAATAATTTACAAACCGTTTCAAGGTAATAGGCGTTTATTATTATTATTATTATTAATTCATAATTTATCATTGCGTTTTGGGGAGTTGTACCACATGACATTTTACAACCTGAACTAACCCAGCTTCGTAAAAAAAAAGAAAAACTGTCTGATATTTTGACTTAGTGACCTTGACACAAATGCTGCGTCCCAATCCGCATACTATCCGTACTAAATAGTATTCGAAAATAGAATGAATGTGTCCCAAATCGTAGTATGTTAAAAAGAGTATTCCAAAGATACCCGGATGGTCTACTATTTCCGGTCGGAATTCGAAGTGCAGATTGACGCACATTCTAACGGCTGGATATTACCCACAACCCATTGCGAGTTGGACGAGGATTCGATTAGAATAAAAAATGTTAAAAAACTACAAACATGGCGGATGTGCGAGTCCGACGGTTAAGTAGAGAGGTTTAGATAAAGGGGTTTGAGTGATCAATTATCAGTATTTGCTAACCTGACGAAAAGATATTTATGTTATCCACTCAACTGCAGCAGCATTGTGAACTTTTGTAATGCTACGTTTGGCCATTAGCTTTTAAATGCATCATTATATTTAAACTGCAAACACATTAGGGGAGCCTCTGAATTAAAGCCACGAATGGCAGATCAACGTGCGTCTACATTTCTCTAGGAAATTAAACTGAATGTGGAGGATTTTAACTGTGATGATGATTGACAGGGCGGTTTAAACAGTGGCGGGACGCACGTAACTAAGCCACAGAGTCTGTTAAAGATGACAAAGTAGTATGTCCCAAAGCTTGCATACTCTTCTGCTACACACTCAAAAGTATGTACTTTTTCTTCACAAGAAGAGTACATACTTTTAGGTCGTAGTATAAGTAGGCGAATTGGGACGCAGCAAAAGTCATGAAGGTCTGCAGGGGTCCTCCTCACTATGATATCATTTCCTGTTTCCTGCATGTCTCTGCCTGTTGTATGAACAGTATTTGTAATACATTATTAGATAAGACAAGAATGAGCACCATGACGCTGATCATATCATTTCAGCTCATCTAATGTAAAGTCAAAGCAACAAAAAAAGATGACAATGACAAGACAATGCACAATACACTGATTTTTTTAAACAAAGGACATGCTCTAATATAAAAAACACCACAGAAAAAGTCTGACTCAACTGCTTAAGCACACAGACAACATGAAAAGAGTGGTAGATCTCCGCTATCTCTGTTGTAAACATGGAGAGCATGTCAAATGAGCATCTCAAAGGCTTCATAATGATCACATTAGTAAACTTCCCAAGCCTAATGTGAAACCAAGTAAGAGATTAAGAGAGGAAGACACAAGAGCAGAAAGTACACAGATAGGGGAAAATATAACAGAAGTCTTCTCTATCAGGGCATATTGAGACATCCAAAGACACATGAGCTCAGAAAGCACATGAGCTGATCACAATGATAAGTCAGACACAATATCTCCGTTCATAACAGAGCAAGGGATGAACCAAGACAAAACAAAGTGACTCAATGTCCTGCTTAATTTTAAGTACAGCTAAACTTAGTCTTGTGGTAATTACGAGAGAACATTTGCCAGCCTGCAAATGTTGAGATGCATAAACATTGTTGCTCGTGTTCCTCTCCAACTCCAACTCCAACAAGCCCAAGTCCCATGTCATCTCACACACACATTCTGGGACGCATTTTCACTTTTTTCCTGTTAACTCGGAGCTGTGAGTCAAGCCGCTGTTATTAAACACAGGCATCTTAAATAGACGTGCTTAAAGGGAATTGACCCAAGAATAATCCCCATGGATTTTGCTTTGCGGTAGAGCAGATGCCTGAAACAACCGTCACATGACTAACGGCAAAATGAATTAGTCAGATACATAATACATTTTCACATGGCCTGGGTGTCTAATTAAACTGACCTGGACATCTCGATGTAATCGGATATAGGCCTATATGGAGAAAGAATTCGTTTGATAGCAACTCATGTTTGACAGAGTAAAACAGATCATGTACATGTGATGGGAGTTCATGTGATCTCTTTCTGATGGGGAAGTATTAATCATGATGAATGCAAAAAATGCATTTATTTGTGTTTCTCATTTATGAAGAGCATGTTTACTGATTGTGACAAAGAGCCTGTCTCAGCAGGAAACTGACAATTTAGAATAACTAAACACAACATAATTTTAAGACGATTTGAATTTGTATGCTTTTGATAGAACCGTATTACTTCATTAAGAGTATTAATGCAGTATTTGCATTTAATAAAATATATTTACTACATAACTTATATTACTTGAATTATTAATTAATCAGTCTATCTATCTAGTCATATCGACTGTGTTAATTAAGTTAATATAAATATTGATTAAATAATTTACAAAACTTTAAATGGTCATGACAGGAGGAATGGATATATATAGTACTTGTATTGAGCATAATTCCAGCAGGTTTCTCACACCAAAAGCGCCACTGAT
>CM042240.1:23843153-23918153 GCA_023566225.1 Romanogobio albipinnatus
TCCAGTGTCAGAAATGTCATGCAGTGGCCCCTTGCTGTCTGTCATGCACTACTGTCTGTTAGGCAATGCCTACTTAAACTTAAAACTTGGCAGTTTTTCATATGTTGTACGTGTACACAACTCAATAATAATATATAGTAATGCACACGCACACACATTAAAGCAAATATCTAATCCGCCAATCACAGCAATGCATTTAGACATAGACGTGGCCAAGACGATCTACTGAAGTTCAAACTGAGCATCAGAATGGGGAAGAAAGGAACGTGGTGTGGTTTTTGGTGCCAGACGGGCTGGTCTTAAACTGCTGATCTACTGGGATTTACACACACAGGACAGGAAACTGAGGCTATACAATAAGCATGGCCTCACTAAACTTGGACAATAGAAGATTGGAAATGTTGCCTGGTCTGATGAGTCTCCGTTTTTGCTACGACATTGTCTCAGAATTTGTTCTAAACAACATGAAAGCATGGATTCATCCTGCCTTTTATCAACAGTTCAGGATGTGTGTGTGGAGGAGGAGGTTTTCTTGGCACACTTTGGGCCTCTTAGTACCAATTGAGCATCGTTTAAACACCACAGTCTCCCTGAGCACTGTTGCTGACCATGTCCATCCCTTTCTGACCACAGCCTCAGAAGATGGCCTCCACAGTCACCAGATCTCAATACAATAGAGCCCCTTTGGGATGGGAACGTGGGGGCGGGAACATGTGTGACGTAGCCATGCACACTTCTTGCATATGATTGCTGGGGAGGACACTAGCCTACAAGCCTCAGAAGGACTGGAGGACGCAGTCTTCCGTTTGAGAAAACCCAAAAGCCTATATACCGAAATGAATTGAAATCAAATCGAATCGTAAAGCGAATCAAGAGCAATCGGAATCGAGTCAGGAAACCCCTTTTCACACGACAACAAAATGTGATAGACAAACCTTTTTCAAATATTAATATTTTCAAACAAAATTGATTCATTGCTTATTATTGTGAATGTTAGGAAATATGCAAAACTACTTTTTTTCTTTTTTCTATTTTTTTTTAACAATGTCTAAAAATATAGGCTAATCTTTATAGAAGAGCTGTATTCAAGGTATTTTTCTTACATAGCTTTAAAATGATATCCAATCTCATAAATCATATTCGTAGGCTAATAAAACCCTGTGTTAATATTTGAGCGGGTCACCTCAAGTGAGCTGCAATGTTGATATGACGACAGCTTTATACCTCTTTATCTCTGTAACACCTTTATTTTAGACACTTAATGTGTGTGTGTATGTGTATATATATATATATATATATATATATATATATATATATATATATATATATATATATATATATATATATATATATATATATATATATATATATATATATATATACACAGTGGTGGCCAAAATTATCAGACTGGGAGTTGTCTTATTGGGCCTGGATTTATTTAACAATCTGCTGGAACGTTGAAAATGATGGACTGGCCCCCTCAAAGTCCGGACCTCATCGAGAACATTTGGGGTGAGTTGGAAAATAAACTAGACAGATCTATTGTACATTCAAAGGAAAGCCTTTGGCTTCAGTTGCAGAAGGCATTGGATAACATTAGTGTTGAAGTTCTCAGGAAATATATTGACACTGTGCCAGAGAGATGTGCCGCTGTAATTGCTACAAAATATGCCAAATATTAAAGTTAAAAGTGGATAAAGATCATCTGATGGTCAGAGCAACTATGTCTGCATGCACTCAAAAAATTATTTTATGATGCTGTTCACTTTATTTAAGCAATTCATCTTGATTTAACACCATTATATCAAATGTAATTGATTCATGTTAAACTGACTTAAAACCGTTAGTCTTTGACATAACTTGATGTTTTCATTTTGAAATAACATGTTTCAGTCAAGTAACCCAATCAAACAAGACTTTCACTTCCCATCATGTTTGCAAAAGGGCTGAATTCGGGGAGTAAATGTTTAAATAAAGTGCTATTTGATGCATTTTTAACTAGAAGAGAAAATGGAGAGACTTTTTAATGCCTAATGTTTTGTTATGTTGGTATTTAAAAGTTTTTGTTATGTTAGTGTTTTTGGAGGTTACCATTGTGGTGAAGTGTAGAGCATGTGCTTGGGGGTGAGGACCTGCTAATAACAATTACAGTTGTTTTCATAATAAACAACAATACTTTGAGCATGCCATGGATGTAACAAAACCATCTTCTGGCCAGCCAATAAGACCATGTAAAAGGTTTTGAAAATGTTGTAAAAAAAAAAATAGTATTTCACTAAGTAAAAATAATCAGTTATACTGGATTACTTGTTTTGATTTTATATTCATTTTAGAATAATTAAATTGAACAGTTTGGACAAAATTAAGAATGTTAACCTGATTTAACTAAATGGCATTGAATTAAACGTACATTTACTGAAATAAACAATTAAATTCAACATAACCCAATTACGTGGAACCTGTTGACTTAAAAAAAAAAAGTAAATCCAACATATAATTTTTTTGAGTGTGTTTCATGAACATTATGAAATGAAATCATGTTTTGGAGGCAAAAAAGGTCAATATTTTCAGATCCGTTCTAATAATTTTGGCCACCACTGTATATATATATATATATATATATATATTAGGGCTGCACAATTAATTGAATTTATAACCGTGATTACAATTACTGATGCCACAACTATGTAATCGTCCAAAGGCGCAATCAAAACAAAAAAAGTCAATTTACTGTACGTTATTCTGTGTGCTTAAGATGTTTTCCCCCCTACAGTTTATCTTGGAGGGGGGTACATAACCAATGTATATTTGACATTTGAGGATTTATGCTATAGAAAACTCAAGACAAGTTTATTAAGAAGAATGTTTTTAGTTTGTTTATTTTGATATAACAATATGGCATGCAGTCGATCAAACAATGGCATAAAGCTATTCAAAACATCATTCAATGTAAATTATGATAATCGTAATTAATAATCGACAATTATGATTTTTGTCATAATCGTGCAGCCCTAATAAATATATATATATATATATAGTTAATTTAGTTGATTTGATTTTGCATGGGTTATTATGGACAGAAACATGATATCCTGCTTGCATAATAAGGAATAACTGTTCATTCAGCAGAGGGCAGTGTTAACCTGCACTTACATTCATACATTTCCTCTTAGTCATATTGTGCTAGTGCATATTTCGTTTTTTGTCAAATGAGCTCTGTCTGTTAGATTCATATGTGTCGAGCCAAATAGAAATGAAAAGAAAAGTCACCTTTGATTATTTCAAAGCAGTTTTACAGTAATAACAGGAAAATGATGCATTTCATCCAAACCATATTGAGCACATTTATCAAAACATCTTTTGTCAAAATGTAAATCAGTGATCATTAGCATGGCTGTGTTATTGTGTCTAATAAGACACACTCTCATTATGTGATTACACATAGCCTGTCAACACAATAATATTTCAATGTTTGCCCAGCATAGCATCACAAGCACATTTTCTTGCAGAAAAAGTAGCGCGGGCTAATTTAGTGCCACTGACCACCTACATATGAGAAACAGGACATTAGCATATAAATAGTGACAATTTTTCGTTCCTCCTCCAAGTAGATTATTCAATGCCATTCACAGCACTGGACAAAACACACTCTGATTACCGTGGTCCCGATGCAGAGTTCTTAACCTATTTGTAGAGTTGATGTGCACAAGGAAAACATTTAATGGAAAAGCTTTCAAGTTGATTTTCAAGCAGGAGGTTAATTGGACTCGGGGTTTTTTTGTTGGAAAGATGAAATCAACATGCACACGACACACGGCTGAAGAGGCTTTCAGAAAGCAACCCGGCCATGATTACACATTTTGATCAGCAAATCAGAAAGCAGCATGTGCGTCCAAGTATCCATTCTCCTCATTGGGGTAAATTACACTTGATAGCATTCTTGGAGAGTGTTGAGGCGAGCGAACGCCAAAATAACCATCCATGTTTCACACCATGCTTTCAGCAATGGAGCTCCGAGTGTTGAAACTTTGGGTAATCATAGTTCATTCATGGGATACAGCGAGAGTTTTATTTAATTTAACATGCAAGATGTATTGGAGCTTTTTTTAATGCTTATATACTAAAATCAGACATTCATTATCCTCAGCATTGTAAGTCACTGAATAGGAACATTAGCCTTAAATGTAAATTTCATTTCTCTTTTTGTGTGTGTGTAGCAGTCAAAGTTATTGACTTATGGTAAGTCTTTTGCATATTCTGTTGGATGAGAATGTGTCGTATGTCAGCGAAAATAAACCATTCATTCGTGTAAGCATTTTACATAAGAAATCAGAACAGCATAGACTCTTAAAGCCTTGAGTTAATGAGCAGACGTTTCAAAGGGATAAGTCACACAAGAATTAAATGTTTGTCATTATTTACTCACCCTCGTGTTGTTCTAAACCTGGACATCGCATTTCTGAGGGGTCTTTACGCAGGTCTCTTTTCTCAAGCAAGTCTTATTTTTATGGTGCTTTTTTTGTGGTTTTGGCCCTGTTCACTATGAACTATTGTTATAGGCTTTTACAACAATAAATGAAAGAATGTCCATTTTTTGGGGTAAACTAATCCTTTAACCTTGTTTTCTAAAGGTTATTTAAGACCTTGAGAACATTTAGAACAAAGCAACCTAGAGAGGATAAAATGATGTTTTCTGGCACAAATACATTTAGCAAGGGAATCAGGAAGTAAAAGAGTCAGAAAACAGATTCATAGCTTTGTCCAGCCTAATTAAGTGAGATAAGAATACACTAAACCCAGCCAGCATGTGCTCTCGGAGAACTGTAGAGGAAAATGTAAATTATTAAAACAGCAAATAATTCAATTTGATTCCAGCATATTGTCTCTCATACATGGACAAGTGTATGTGTCATTAATGAAGGTCCGTACTTGATGGCCACAATGTTTAGACTGAGGAAGGTTTGCTGGGGAGAAGAAAAAAAACAAGCCCAAGCATGTTTATCAGGGGGAGGGAGAAAGAAATAATAGCTCACAAAACACAATAGCCATGCATTTTTCACTAGCAGATAGCAAATAAAAAACATCAACTTTCAAGTGATAACATTAACATAAAAGAGCAGCAAATGAACATTCATGTATGTGAAACGGAAGTTGCGATAGTCTTTTCTTCCCCTTTTTTGAAGTCTTTTTTTTTAACCTATAGCCTAGAGAGAAAAAAAGTAGGACAGGACTTGATTTTTGATTTCTATTGCTGTGATGTCATGTGAGTGACTGTTTGCCCCGCCCTCGCGCCAGTAAACACGTCATCAGAGATGAGCTGCAAGAGGGAGAAGTTATTAGGCTTGTTCGACTTCACCCAGCGATGCGCAGACCAATCGACAGCTGACTTTAAGCAGTGCATGCCGGTTAGAAATTTAGTCCGACTTGAGGCAGCGCCGACGCCACGTGACAGTGACGTATGTCAACAAAGTGCCGCGAGAGCCGGTGCAGTTTCTCTAGAGCGGCTGCACGGTCTCTGATGACGACACAGCTGTTCCACGATTGGCCGGATTCACCGCATGACAGCGATCACACATGTTTCGTGTTTATTCTAAAACCTTCAGCTCCACTATTGCACACAAATCTGTTTTTTATAACAGTAAAACCCCCTTTCATGTAGTAGCGATGTTATATTTATCAAAATAAAACTGATAAAAAACGTAGACCCCACTTTTCAATGATAGTGTAGGCTTATATGTTGAACTTTATTCTACAAACACAAGCTGTATTAAGCAGTGCGTAAAGTATTACATGACAATAATGTCTCTGAAACATCGGTGCATTGCCAAATATTGCATTTATTTCACTTCAGCTGATAAAGTATGCAAACACAGCGCGAGCGTTTCTGCAAGAATGGCACTACGGGACGCAGAAAGTGTCCGACTTCACGTCTCCGTTTGCAGCTCCTCCCCGCCTGCACGCGGCTACTCTCGCTGATCGGTTGCATCCAGCCGCAGCCGATGTCGAACACGCCTATTTTGATCAAAGAAGAATTATCCCACTTTGATTTCATGGCAGGGCTGTAACCACCATAGGAATTGAGGGGGACAAGTCCCCCCGAATAATTGGAAATTACCAAATTGTTTTAAAACTGGTCTGCCTCAGCGGTAGCCTGACGTCGTCATACTCAATTCTAGTCAGAATATGAGTCTGATACTGCTCCGTTGGGCTGTGATTATGGGGCGTGTTTCAACTGAACCAGGAAAGACCTCAATTGGATAGACTTACAACCAATCAGAGCAACGGAGCGACGCATAACGTTAGTTGTCAAATGTCAACAGAACTCAACTGCACTGTGTTGCCAAGTCCGCGGGTTGAAGCGACCCCAATTATGTGATATACAGATATACAAATTTAGCAGGCAGTCCAGCCAAAATAACACATATTTTACCCCCCAAATGCCATTTTTCCCAGAGAATTCTCTACGGATCAAGTCCAGACCGAACTGCCCGTGCAACATTTTTTGTGGGCGGGGCTAAGTTCATCTGGCATCCAGGCTACCTCAGCGGTCTATCAATATCAAAATGATGGCCAATCAGATCAAAGAAGCTGGGGCTGAATTCACACTCACTGAAGATGAGTGTGAATTCCAACGGCACGTTTTTAGTTTTTACAGTAAAAAAGGGTGCGTGCGTGTAGCTAAACATTTAATATTCGACTGTTTAGGATGGATAAGTTTAACGAACCACAGTAACAGTGATGCAAACTACTCAACTTTTGTAATGTAATTTTGCCATTTTTAATTTAAAATATGCAAACGATGTCATTAATATCTGAATGTGCCTAGACAAGAATTTTTTGACATATGAGACCTACTAACAAGGATGAATGTGTGCATGTTATTAAATAAAATATTTTTGTGAAGAGTTTAAATGGATTTCCACAACTACTATATATATATTTTACATTATTATTCTTCTTCTTTATTCCATTAAATCCATTTTAATCCTTTAATTGTTATTGTTTAATTGTTTAAAATAATTGAAAAGCTTTCCTCTCCTAATCAAAGCAATGATCTTGAAAATGTGTTTTTGTTAACACTGTAAGGCACAAACCTTCTCCGCACATTCAAAAACATATTTATCTGTGCTTTGGTGAGCGGCTAGAAGAGGAGCTAAACGCCTTGTGCTTCTCAGAACAAAGGATGAGTGGGATCTGATCGCTTATGAAATAGGGAGATAGATGACCTAGACACAAAGGTTCTGATGTCTGTGACAGACACACTCCTTCATGGAGTCTATTATGACATTTCAGCTCCGGTGCTCCTCACAGATTTGACTGATGGATGCAGGGACCACTGCAGTCAACAGACTGGCAAGCCATCTGCCACAGCAAATTGACACGCTCGAGACGTACGCAACACTTCCTGTCGCAATCTTCAGTGTAAGAAAGGCACAAACAAAAACCGCTGGAAGTATGGCAATGAATAGCTCGAAGTTGTATAGCCTGGATTCACATGTTGTGGGTTTTGAATATATTAAGATAAAGGATAGAAATTAGTTTTGTGCGTAATCTCTAAAGTGCACGGGCCAACAAAAAAACGGGTTTGTGCAGAAACCAACATTGTTTGCTCAAGACTTTAAAAACGTTATGCGTTTGCATTGATGTGCAAATTAGGCTATATGTTTTCATATCTCTACTTCCCCTTGGCCTTTTACATGTGCATCAATCCTAACAAACCTAAACAATAACCTGGCACATTTAAAAGGAAGCAAACACACAGTATTTTATTCTGTGTAAAAACACATGCCCATAAAAGTAACAAGTCCCAATAAAAAGTATTTTCATATCGAAGGTGTTCTGTCAAATCACAGATACCTCCTTGTTTTAGTGAGCAGCAGCAGATCCGAGAGCCTCTTCAATGGTGTTTACAATCACAGTGGAAAATTGGTTTACCGTCAGAGTTGTTGTCTGCAAGTGACGCCACTCTGAGAGGAACCCCCACCAACACCACATAAAGCAGCAAGATGTCTGCTTGTCAGGGCCCAACTGAAATTTCCACTGCGCTGCTCGTGACACACTCTCTCCAGGATTTATCCTCTTTTCGAGGCCTTTTACTGTTTTTCGCTTCTCATTTCAACAGCAAAAAATGTGTCAGTTTCTTTCTGAAGCACGTGTGCGTGAAGAGAACAGAAACGCTGCTTTTTAAAATCCTTTTATTACATAAAACACTCCATGCAAAGTTGTGTCAGCTGAGAAGTACATTCCTGTGTCCGTTTATGAAACAATATGTACAAAAAGAATTAAAATCAGGGCTTGGGAGTAGGATATTACACACATTTTTGGAATAATATTTTATACATAATAGTGACACATTTGTGTGGTTTTTCCAAATTTCATACCATTCAAAACTAGGATGTGCACCCCTGGATAAGTAACATATACACATATCTTTGTTACACTGAAATTCTACATTTAAGTACCGAGTAACTACATGTAGCCTACTTACCATAGAGTTAGGGTTAGGTTTGGTTTAGTTGCATGTAATTTATTGTTATTACTATAGTAAGTACATGTAACATATGTAACAATGACACTGTAAAATAGTGTTACCTATAATTCTTTTATAATTATTACAAAAAGGTTTTAATGACTTTAAAAAAAACACCTAAAATATACATTTCCCCTTACATATATTCACATTCCTTTGAACCGAAAATGTACATTCAAAATCCTATTATCTGTAAGCTATCCATAAGTCATGGTGAGTCTAATGGCAAGCAGTAAATCGTCTGTAATGACGGCACATGAATAAGATAAGGTTTACAACAGAAATAGCTCTCGCTATGATAACATCTAGAAACATGAGAGCCCACTTTAGGACGTCATCGACAGCTTAAACAGACTCCAAAATAATGCCAACATAAAAGCTGCAAATTACAGTTAAGAGCTCAAAATGTAAATATACATGTAATGCCATTGAACTACAGTATGCTTAAAACGCTTAAAACTTTGGCAAGTATTTAGGTAGCAGCTGAAATGGGCACAGATAAGCCACGTGTGTGTTATCTGTATAAAGCCCAACTTAGAAAACAGATTACACAATGGCAGTGTATTAAAAATAAATATAGAAGTGACAAATGAACTCTATTAATGTATGTAATGTGCCTATCAAGATTAAAAGTGCATACTGTATTTTGCAACAATAATTGCATCCGATTCGATTTACAGTTCTACACAAATCAGCCAGAATAAAACTGAAGTAAAATGCAGTGGGCAGCACTATATTGAGCATTACAGGTGGATGATGGGAAGGGTAATGTTTTATTGACAACAGCTTCACTTCAGGAGTATAATACATAAGAAGCTCAGGATGAGAACATTTCCACTGCTTATTATGTGAACCTTAGGTGCATCACGTGGTACCGTTCGTCGTCCATGTGTTTTGACAGCAGAGAGAGAATCACACCTCACCAAGCTGCTGCGTTTGACAGAGTCACTTCCTGTTCACAAGCCTGCGCTGCATGCACACGTTCCACCAGAGCTGCAAACAGACAAGAGTTTTTGGTGCTTCCGTCATCAGGCTACAGCAGGTCCTGCTCCACCCAGACCGTCTTCTTCTGCTCCTCCAAAATCTTGTCCTTGATGATCTTGACGAGATCCTCCACTCCACCCCATGAGTCAGGCTCCACACCCACGTACAAGCACGGCAATGTCTCCAGCTCCTTCTCCTTTGAGCGACACATCTTCAAGAACTCCTCCTCAGAGTCCACCTTCAGAGGGAGCCTTCTGCTCGAAGAGAAGATCACAAACAATTACTAAATGCTATAAAGGATCATTCGCCCATGACGAATGAAAAATCAATCAATATGCATTGAAGAGACCTTGAAAGACCGCTTGCCTTAATTTTTTGATGTTCCTTTCACAGATTTTGATGAAGATCACGATGGGGTAGATCTCTCTCCTCAACAGGTCTTTCACACAGCTCAGATCAGCTTCCAGAAGACAGTGCTTATTCTAAGAAGCAAAAAAGACGGATTTAATTTGTTTAAATATGCTTACATTTCGTTCCATTTATGTTAACAATTAAAGCCGCTACCAAAGATCAATATAAACTATATTCTTAATATGAATTTATCATTTGAGAAAAGAGAATTGAGAATTGAAGAGAGAATCGAGAGCTCATCCAGTGAGGTGTCAGTTCTCCCTTTTGGCCAGTTTTTGGCACACCTCTCGAACAAGATTTGCAGTGGAAAATTAGACTCATCTCCTGACACATTAGCAAGTGAAAAACAATATGCTTCCTCTCATCTAACCACCTGATAAAACCCCAACAAGCAGATTGCATCTGCAGCCATCATACTACTGCTGATTCCCCTCTCCATCACATAAAGCACAATGAGACTTGTGTGTGATTGCCATAATTGATGCGCTCTATGTGTGCATGTCGGTTACTGTTTACATGTAAAAGCCTAAAATAAATCCGTTTATCATATAAAGCGATCCCATCTCTTCACAAGATTTGGATTAAAGCGCTCAATTTATATAGATTTCTTTTATGACAACCTTTTTGGATCTTGAAAATGTTGTGTACCTGGACAGAAACCTTTCAGATTTCATTAAAAAATCTTAATTTAAGTAAAGTAATCTCGTACTCCATTCACTGCCATTATAAAGCTTGGAAGAGCCAGGACATTTTTTAATATAACTCTGATTGTATTCGTCTGAAAGAAGAATGTCATATACACCTAGGATGGCTTGAGGGTGAGTAAATCATGGGATAATTTTCATTTTTGGGCGAACTATCCCTTTAAAAAATAGTTAAGCTCAATTTTACACCTGGATTAAGTAATGTTTCACACTTGTCATTTTGGAAACACTTCTTAGTTTTGAAAAGTTTGTCATTCCAAACCCATGTGTGAAACATTACTTAATCCAGGTATAAAATTGGGCTTAACTATTATTTAAAGGGATAGTTCACACAAAAATGAAAACCCTCAAGCCATCCTAGGTGTATATGACAATCTTCTTTCAGACGAATACAATCAGAGTTATATTAAAAAATGTCCTGGCTCTTCAAAGCTTTATAATGGCAGTGAATCGAGGACGAGATTTTGAAGCCCGAAAAAAGCACATCCATCCATCATGAAAGTAATCCAAACAACTCAGGGGGTTAATAAAGGCCTTCTGAAGCGAAGTGATGCGTTTGTGTAAGAAAAATATCCATATTTAAAACTTTATAAAGTAAAATAACTAGCTTCCGGCAGACGGCCGTACAGAAAGAGTAACCCTTGAACTGATGCATGAAGCGCAGAGGATAGAGCAAAACAAAACACCGGTGACGAATTAGAAGTCTAAAACAAGAATTTTTAAAGAGAAATGTCGGAGGATTTAAATATAAGAGAAAAGGAGCTTGAGTTTGGCGCGAGAGGCATCAAAGCTTATGCTGCTCCTACATCGCATCAGGGGTTACTCTTTTAACATTTTAAGTCGACTTGCGTAGGCCGTCTGCCAGAAGTTAGTTATTTTAATCTATAATATTTCAAATATGGATATGTTCTTACAAAAACCCATTGTTCAGCTTCAGAAGGCCTTTATTAACCCCCTGGAGTCATGTGTGGATTACTTTTACCGTCATTCACTGCCATTATAAAGCTTGGAAGAGCAATGATATTTTTTAATATAACTCTGATTGTATTCGTCTGAAAGAAGAATGTCATATACACCTAGGATGGCTTGAGGGTGAGTAAATCATAGGAAAATTGTTATTTTTTGGGTGAGCTATTGCTTTAAGAAGTTGAGCCAGGGCTAGGTGTAGTGTGAAAATCCCATTTGTGTCTTTAGGAAAGGGTTAAGCTCTCACCAAGAGGAAGCACTTCTAAATGATACTGTTTGGCAAAACAGCAAACACATACATATCTGAAAAGCTTCTTGAGTAAGCAGAAGACATGACAGCACATAAAAGCAAAAACATAATTTAGCCGTTATTAAATTCCTCTGAAAAGAACATTTATTACTGTACCTTGAAGGCAACTGCTTCGATATTTTCTGGGGTGATGCATTCATATGTGCCTGCCTGCTTTTCTTTGGAATAAATGATGGGCTCTATCTTCTGTTTCATGAGGAATTCATCTTTTGTCAAAATGTCTGGAAAGAAGATGAATTAATAGTTCTTTTGAGCAGGCAAGTCAAGGAAAACATTGCTTGTAGGTAGGGATGGAACGATTACCAGTTTCACGATAAACCACGATAAAATGTACTGACGGTTAGTAATATCGTTTAAAAATGAATTATCATTAAAACCGCTCGTGATTATCACGATTTTGAAAAAAGGGCTGTAAATCCTGTCCAGTCAGCGTCAGTCAGCACTCGGCGGATGATTGTTCAGCCTTCTAAAAGGACTAAATCTGAGGTGTTGTCATATTTTGGCTTTTACAAAAGTTCTGAGGTTAAAGTAATCGAGGATGGTCATCCTGTCTGCAGAACATGCCAGATTAAAGTCGCTGTATAAACACTTCACATCTGCGAACGCAAGGCAAGTGGACTTTGACCTCAATACCAAAACTACACTTAAGTCTCATATTTTGATTAAACAAACATTAAATCAAGAACTCATCCAGACTGATTTGTGAGTCTTTTCGACTAATTCATTTAAAGACCAGGCTCAATTCAATTCTTTCAGGGATTGAATACAGATTCTTACAATCTCTGAAGCTGAAACTATTTCTTTTGCGCTGCAGAGTCAGTATAGTGCAAAAAAAACTGCGTCAGAATTTATGAATGCAGATTTCGAATATCATCAAATTGTGGTTTCTTTATTTTGCTTATTTAAAAAAAAAAAAACTATAAGGTTCTTGAATCTTGATTCCCAATTAAAGATAGCCTGTCAATGGGTTAAACCATTTTTTTCCCCTTTTTTGCTGTTGTTTGTTTTTAGACCAATATTCATACGTTTTCGGTTCTTAGATATCGGCTGCTGTCCTTAACTTTTTTTGTGTTCAAGATTTACAAAAATTCTATAATGTACAATCCATTTTCCCAATTTTTTTGTCTTGCCCTGAATCCTTATGGTACACTTATAATAAGTGTTTATATTGGGACTCTTTCAGACCGGTCTGGTAGGAACCGCTGCGGAGGAGCACAGTCCCTGCGTGACTCACAAAAGACATCAACGGAGAAAGTAGCTCCGGCTGCAATGTTCTTCCGCAAGACGCGTGCAGTTCTGCTTATTAACCGCTAGAGCGCAAAAAGTTACGAGGTGCAGCTTTAAACAATAAATGGTGCCATCTGATGAGTTTTTAAAAATAACAACCAAAAATGCCATTATACCTCTGTGCGTTCCACAGGAAACTACATTGTTCACAGGTAACTCGCATTAATTACTTTAATATGCAAGTCTCATAATGCAGGCTGTACACCTTCAGATTAATGAATGATTTAGTTATGTCAAAAACAGAAAAGACAAACAAAAACAAATAAATGCATATAGTCCTGCATATCGGTTAACATAAACACCATTTGATCTCTATGCCCAGCCCTACTGAAAACCCACTCTGCATGAATAACTGATAAAGTTCATTTCTAACTGAAACAACTGGATTTATCTGGTATATCTGCTGAGGTTTATTACATACATTTAAAAGCTTGTGCTAAACATGGACTGAGTGGGTTGTGGCCTGTGACATCATTGTTGAAGTCATGGAACAAATTAAAATAAGGATCCATTTATGAAGATGAATATATCAAATACATGTGACCCATAGTTAATAATGGCAGCCACTGTTTCTATTTACGGAACAATATCTCTATCATCATCATCATCAACACCTCTTCCAGCTATTTTTACCTGGTTTGCAAATATTGAATTCCATAGCCCCTCCAAGATTAAGGAACTTCTGGACGATGGTCTTGGCTAGGATGTTGGGGGTGAAGAGGATGGGTCTTTTGCGCTGGCATTGGTGTGGGGTCACTAGACTGTAAGGGATCAGATTCAGGCTCTTGTTTAAGTCACTCTCTGGGTCAGATGTGTCTAAAAGAATGGAAAGAATTCATGGGTCAGCTTTGAAAGCAGTATAAACACTAGAAACAGACACGAGTGGCACTGTGAATAAATACTTGTTACCATCCCTTTCAACCAATGACTTGGGCAAAAAAAGGGCAATTTCTAGCCGACAAAACTTCTTAGAGCCTAATAATACATAAAACATAAACATAAAACTGTTTCCAATTGCACTTCCATTCATTTTTCAGTCCTGGAAATCAAGCTTTAAAAATGTCCTAATATTTTCTGGCTTCGTTTTCAAGACAGTACAACACCTGTGTCTATGTGCCATCCACTGCAATGATTCCTCTGAAATAAACAAGCAAAAGACAAAGATGGGCAGTCTTACCCTCAGGTCTCAGGGTTTCAAAACCGGGTCTGGAAACTGATGATGGATTTCCTCCATTGACAATGCGGACACGCTCGCTGCTGTTCATCCTCTTGTACTTGTTATCCACCCTGCTGACAAACTGACACCACGGATCTCTTTTAATCTCAGCAAGACTCCAGCCTTTTCATATCTGCAAATAAGACCTCAGCACTATGGCAGTGTGAGCAAACTCAAAAGGACCTGTTACCTGTAATAATTGAAAGATAAAGACACTGGCTCTGGACAGACGTGGACTAGACTTGGGGTCTGGAGAAGGTGTGGGTTCCTCAGGTTGTAGAGTGTTCTGTGAGCACAAACGGAAGAGAGAGAAATCATTAGAAGGGAAAACGTAACATGGAAAGGGAGATTTGCCAGTACACTCTAAAAAACAAAGGTTCTATATAGCACCAAAAAAGGTTCTTGGCTCGTAATCATAGGGGAACCTTTTTTAGTGCTATATAGCACCAGTTTTGGTGCTTCAGTGGTTCTTCAGAGGTTCTTCACCGGTTCTTTGACTAAGGTGCTATATAGCACCTCTGAAGAACCGCTGAAGAACCACTAAAGCACCAAAATTGGTGCTATATAGCACTAAAAAAGGTTCCCCTATGATTACGAGCCAAGAACCTTTTTTGGTGCTATATAGAACCTTTTTTTTTTTGAGTGTAGAATTGATGAAAACCAAGCTTTCCAAAGCCATTGTGGGTATGACATCACGGATATCAATAATGCGACATATGACCATACTCACAATGTATTGGGCAACACTGATCAACAACAGTGAATGTCTATCCTATAAAATCTGATGTATTGTTCTTTCTGGGTGAGATTCGAGAGGTTCGAGAACTCTCCTGGCCGACTAAAGCATTTAGAAGGCATTTGCTGGAGTCTGTCTGGTTCATTGCTGCGCAGCAAGTTAACAGATTAGTTAGACACTAGAGATCCCAAGTGTTAGTGTTCAAACAGGGACAAGATGTCGTTCGACTCAGTGTGGGGTTCTTAGGCACAGTTTGATGCGGTCAGGTAACTAGAATTCCCTAGCTATAGGTCAGGTAACTATAATTCTTCTTTTATTGCGGTCAGAGTAGCTACACTTGGGCGTCAACCAACATTGGGTGAAGTCTCCCGAGTATAATTTTGCTGGTGTCAGGGACACTTGGTATAATTTCATTCAGGTGCGTAGGGGACAATCTACCACACTAATCATAACAGAGGTGCAGTAACAAAAACTGTTCAATTCTGATGGTCAAATAATGACTATTTTGGTCCAAGAAGCGTTGACTGACATTATAAATGGACTTAAAAAGGCCTGTTTACACCAAGGACAATAACAAGATAACTATAAAGTTTTAATAATCGCTGAAATAATTTTCAAAACTTTTTTCCCCAGCTGATAAAAACATTGACAGCCATTTAGAATCCATCGACTTTAAAGAGCTTAGAAGATGGCAAAACTGCTGTGTGTTCTTATAATAAACAGAAAGTTATCGTGCGATGTTGTGGATGCCAATATTGTTATTGTTATAGTCATCTAGCTATCATTCTTGGTGTGAACAGGCCTTTATACCAACAGTTGACCAGTACACAAAAGATGTTTTGTCATTAGATGGACAAAAACAGTCAAAATATCTTTATGTTCCACAGAACAAAGAAAGTCATACAGGTTTGGAATGACATGAGGGTAAGTAAATGATGACAGAATTTTCATTTATTACGAGAACTATCCCTTTAAAATGACAAAAAGTGTTGAATATAGTCCCTTTAATTGGCATTCAAGTTGTGTCCCATCAATTCTGAATCGTCTACAAATGTAAAAATCCAAATGTGGACATATTTCTCCAACAATCGAAAAGTAAACTGACCCGGAGCCCTCTCAGAGTTTCGACTTCCTCTCGACCTCCTCGACACATCAGCTTCTGAATCTTCACCAAGAGGAGCTGCTGGGCTCTGGGGAGGAGGTGACAGCTAAGTTCGCTTAACAGCTTCTCATCACAGTCAACAGATATAAAAATGCATGCCCACACTCTCACCCACACACTGACAGACAATCTGCAGCAGACAATAGATGATTGTTCACACTCGATTTGAAACTGACACTATAATGGTCACTCTTTCTTCAGTGCCCTCACCTGGAGTAGCTCGGTATGGTGCCTCTCTCCAGGTCTTTGTCGGTGAAAGCGTCCACACGGGCGCACAACCACTCGCATTTGCCTTGGTGCATAGTGTCCAGAACATGGAGAACCTCGTCACAACGTACGTTTAGTGAGCAGCTGTCCGAATGGCTGGAGATGTTCAGATTGAGACGTATGTAGAAGGAGTCTCCAGACACCACTGCGCCATCTTCAATTTCCTTCAGCAGCCGCCTGTAGCCTGGAAACAAGAAAGTGGAGTCAAAACAGGACATTTTGTGGTCTAATAGATAACACCTGCGCACAGGAGCCATTGAGTTGCTGAGAATTGAATGCAACCCAACACCACACTGAATAAGTGTGTGTGTGACGGACTCACCATCATAGTTTGACTTGTAATGGAGATGCACCTGTCCGGTGCATCTCTGCAGGGTCCAGTGAGCTTCCTCCTTGGTACAGGTGTCCAAAGCCACACTCTGGGCTTCTCCACGGACACTGCCCTCCAGCTAGGGAAAAAATTAAACCTCTACTAATACAGTTTTTTATTATTATTTTGGCGGTAGAACACCTGCATGAGTTCACCCTCACCATTAAAAGATGGTGTCCGACTTTAACTCCGGCCTGATCTGCATCAGAGACAGGCTGGACAGAGGACACGAAGATGCCACTATCATTTCCACCAATCAGAGTGATTTCTGACAGTAGGTTTTCTCCAGAGAGAACAAGGCTCTGCACCGGCCGCACTGAGTTTCGTTGAGGGCCTGAGGTCAATGAAGGACGAAATGGTCTGGAGAAAAAAAATGGACACATGCACAGATCAAAGAGAAGTTATAATATCGATATTGAATGTGCAATATTGTAAAGTGAGGTCGAACTGAGATGACAGAGACAGATAAAGATTTGTCACTGCAGTGTTCAAAGAATGATTATAAATAACCTCTCCAAAGAGAATTTCCTGAAGATATTATTGACTTGCTCCAGATCATACGTGTCCATTGTCTCAGATTGGTGGGAAGACGAAGATGAATGAATGGATGAAGGCCCGTAGGAGGACAAGTCTAGGTCATGGTCATCTACAGCAAAAGAAAGAGACATTTTTACAAAGACAAGTCACTTAAAGTATATGATTCAGAGAGTGAGTGGGCGGAATAAATGATTTATGCATGTTCATACCCATATCGCCATTGTCTCCACTGTCAGTATCACCAGTGTCTGAACAGGGTATTCTGAAAGACAAATAGAGCACAGTAAATTTTACTCTATTATGCCAACAACAATTCACTATGACTTTACTATTGTTACTGTGTTAACTATGGCATTTTTGTGGAAATGCACTGTAAAGAAGAAGAAGTAACAATACAGCCACAGCTAGTTTTAAAAATGTACGGCTACACTCGTGTCATGTGTGTATGTTACACTTACAACTTGCATTGAGAGTTTGGGTTCTCCTTGATCCTCCTGACAATGGATTGAGGGCCCGGAGGCTCTGGCGCAGTGGACAAGATACTGTCGTTACGGGGACGCAACTAAAAAAAAAAAAAGGAGCACATAAACAAAAGTTAACTTCAAATTAAAGCTACTTTGAGAGATAAACTAATTGTGAAATGAAAATGAGTCATACGTTTTTATAGAAGATCTCTGCAGGAGAAATCATTGTACTGGTACTGGTAAGACCTGTGTTGTCAGTGGCTGCAGGTTCTAACAGATCTCCATTGGTGAAAGGCACGGCTATATAATAAGAGATTAAATGAAAAGAAACCAAGCTCACAGGAAATTCTTTTTTGCAAACATTTTTGTGAGCATTACTATGCTTTAACCACATATTAACTGCAAGTTTGCATAGCATCATCAGAGCTCTTTAATAAACATTTTACCGTGGAATTGAGGACTTTTGGGCCCAGCTGCTGGCGATTTTGGTCTGTTAACCTAATAAAGGAGAATGACAGGTGTTGAGATGCAGAAATAACAGCTAATACCGGTATAATAATAACAAAGACATTCAATGAGAAACTTTCTACTCACTCTGCCCTTGAGGTTACTTCTGCGTTGGAGCTTAAACTCTTGATCATCAACAGTGTCTTCTCCAGAGTCCTCTGAAGGACCTCCTGTATTTGCATCGGGTTGCCCAAAGTGCTGAGCAATAATTAGTGGAGTAATGTCTCGTGGCAGACTCTGAGGGGGAAATATCATAAAAAAAAATCTTAAGAAATTGAATAAAGCATATACTGTATGTTATGGACTACTCTTTTTTTTTTTACAATCACCACACTACATGTTTAATATCAGCTAACAACTGATTTTTCAAAGTAGAAAAATCACGACAAAACACTAAACTTGTCAATCGGACTGATAATGTCTAACCTGATCCAAACCATTTTCCTTGGCCAGGCGTCTCAGTTTGCAGTCCAGGTTGACTATCTTGGCTTCTTTGCGTACGATTTCGATTTGAAGCTCATCGCTCTTCTCTTCCAGCTCCCGTATTTGCTTGCGGTACTTGTCTTTGTCAATCAGGCATTGAGACACGAGGTGTTGAGCATCATCTCTTGACTTGAAAGCCTGCGAGACGTAGAAAGCAATACTATGTCAGTAGCTCTTAAGTAACAGGAAGTGAACTGATTTACTAGGAACACATTAGTACTCAACCTGATCCCGCTCACGTTCCACCTCTTCCAGCTGCACCATGATTGTATTCATGCGGTTCTTGTACATTTCGCAGTCCTTCACCAACGTCGAGCACTTCAATTCAAGGTCCTCCTTCTCTTCCAGGTACTGTGCATTATTAGATAAAACCGAACTCGTTTAAACCCATCAGTAGACAAAAGAGAAAAGTTGCATCATTCAACACTGTATCACATGAACCTGAGAGGAAACCTTCTGAACTGTAAAAACAATTTAACAGCAACCATTTATAGGGTTTCTGTTCAGCACATTATTAATACCTACCCATCAGATTATCATTCCACACTAAACGGTGTTATGCGGCTCAAACCCTGCTGACTGCATGTCGAAGAGCCATACATTTCCATTTTGCTGTAGCAGAAATTTTCATATGGCACGCCGATACTTTCAAACAAGGATTACTTTCCATGTCAATAAACAAACACCAAAGATCTATTTGGGAATGTGAAAGATATTGTTTGGCTTTGACAAGCACCATGCGTGTATTAAACATGATTGTGGAGATAATAGAGATTTTTTGCCTGAAAGTAGGCCTTCAACACTAAAATACACATTTTATGCAAGAAGTGGAACATTTGAAAAGCTCCAAAAGAGGGCTGACTGTGATAAGAAGTCACGGCCGCCACCCCTCCCCCCCTTCCTGCTTTACCCTGAATTCTGACACTTTCACATGTCACTTCAGATGCACTTCTAATTAGAGCTGCAGCACATTGCAGAAGGGGCCACTTAGAGCAGCCAGTCCTCATCAGCCTCTGTCACTTCTCGTTCATGTGTGACAAGAAAAAAAAACAACCTTTGCCAACACTTCATTATTTCTAGCCGTCAACTAAAAACTCTCATGCTGAGTCCATATTAAATACACTTAATGCCCCATGATGCCAATGTAACATCACATTTGGCATGTTTATTATGAGGGCATTTGTACATTCAGGATATGACCAAAACTTGATCAATATGATCCCACTCTGACGCTCTCTTTCAAAAGTGAGCTGCCTACCTAGACAGCGTTTAAGGCATCATATACAGTATCATGATTTATATACGTGTTCTAAACAGTAGCCATCAAAGTTGCGCTGCCATATAAAATGACTTATGTTGGCAAAAATGTACTGCATCACTTGCAGATGGCAACACCTACAGTATGAATTAAAGCTACTTATATTGTATAATTAAATATGGATATATATTGATAACTACTGATCAAAAGTTTGGGGTCAGTAAAATGTTGCTCATGCTCATCAAGGCTGCATTTATTTGATTAAAAAAAAAACAATATTATTAAATATTTTTACAATGTAAACCAATAGTTTTCTATTTAAATATATTTTAAAACGTAATTTATCCCTGTGATGTCAAAGCTGAATATTCTGCAACATTACTCCAGTCTTCAATGTCACACGATGCTTCAGAAATCACTCTAATATGCTGATTTGCTGATTAAGAAACATTTCTTATTATTATCAACGTTATAACAGATGTGCTGCTTCATATTTTTGTGGAAAGTGTGATGCATTTTTGTTTCAGGATTCTTTGATGAACAGAAAGATCAAAAGAACAGCCTTTATTTGAAATGGAAATCTTTTGTAACATTATAAATATCTTTGCTGTCACTTTTGATTCATTTCATGTATCCTTGTTAAAGGGGCACTTCAGCGCTGGGAAGATGAATGTGTATTTAAACTGTCATTTATGTAGTAGAAATGTGAAATTATTTTTGAATTTGGTGCCCTCTGGACTGAGAAAACTCCCAGAATGCACTTGCTTCGCTGCCCTACGAGGCCACTCCCTACACCGCCCCCAGCGTTGTTTTGATCTTCATAATAATACAATAATTTTGTTCAGTTAGAGAATAAACACTACAATTAAAAACTTATGGTGTATTTTCAATAAAGTGTGAGTGAGCCGAACGAAAGTCACAGGGCAAACGCAGCAGCAGGAGTCAGATTTCATTCAGCACGAGAGGGAAGTAAGAGCTGAGGTAAGCGCGGCAGTCATTCTCGGCGCGTGTCCAGTCTGGCTTGTTCTCAGATCGCATATGGAAAGTTAAACTTTCATAGGAATTAATTGAAAAGTTGAAACACTCACTTTGCTCTGCACCGCTCCGTTGTGAATGCCGAGGCCGAGCTTTACATTCTGTGCGTGAGATCTCTCCCCTGTGGGTGTGTTGATAACATGTGGGACTAGCTCCTTCTACTGGCTGTAGTTTTTAGCCTCTGGCCAAAAAATCCTCCGATGACGCAAAATGACGATATTTGCGTCATCGGAGGATTTTTTTCCAGAAATAAAATGCATAATTCTCTCGTCTCAGGGGGATATGAGGGGGGAAAGTACCATAATTCAAATATACTACGGGGTTTCTACTGATACAAAGCCTAATGCTAAATCACTGAAGTTACCCTTTAAATAAAAGTTTTTATTTTCTTTAAATACTGCCCCATGCTTTTGAACAGTAGTCCATTTCAATTTGATTCAATTTCAGACCTTTTTTTAAAAAAACACCCATTATTTTGATCTAATTAAAATATACTATTTTACCCAACATTTCTATTTGCTATTGTTTGGCAAGGAGCTTGAAGATTAAATGATTAGGCTAGTCCTGACCTTGTCCCGAAGCTCCTCTGCCTGTCGGACCTCTTCGTGCAGGTTATAGAGTCTGTTGACTAACTCCTGACGATCCTCCAGAGCCTCCTGTCGGTCATGCTCCAGGATATCCAAGATGGCCTTGTCTGAATCAGGTAGAGGACCGGGCTATGCATTCAAAACAAATGTTAAAACTCTGACTTTGAATAACCTTTCCCGACAGTATGCTTTTCACTGTCTTCTATTTACTGTGATGCAGAAAAGGTCTTCACCTGTATGATGGACTGCAGGTCCTGGAGTTTGATCTTCAAGACCTCGTTCTCTCGCTCCAGCTCAAATATCTGCTCCTTCCGAGGTCGGTTTTCAATGTCATTCTTCAATTTCAGAGATTGCCTTCTCTCCATTTTGCACTCCTCCTCCACCTTGTTCAACTTGTGCTTTAGTTGGTCAATCTGGGGAAAAAGGAGAGACAGCAGTGAACATTTGTATTGCACATAGTCAAATAATCCATGTAGATATGAGTGACCCATCACTTTTAGTAGAAAATCTAGGAGACAAATCATCCTGCAATGCTTTCAGAAGCCCTCTGACCTCTAACTGAAGGTCTCTGCTCCTCATCACGGCCATATTCTTCTCCTCGCTGAGCTGAGCGTACCGCATGGCCAGCTGATAGTTGTCATCCTTCACCTTTATAAGTTCATCATTATAGTTATTGCGCTCTTCTTTCATCTTATTGTAGCGCTCCTGGAAAGTCATCAGCTCCTTGTTGGCCAGCCGTAGCTTCTTGTAATCATCCTCTAGCGTGCGACATTTGGTTATGATATCCACCCGCTGCACGTCTTTAGCCTTGGTCTGCTGCTGTAGCTTTATGACTTCATTCATTAAAAACTGGATGAGTCCTTCTTGGCCCTCTTCCACTACAGGCAAAGAACCAAATACAGTCAATGAAACACAACTGCACAAAAAAAGTACCATGTTATTATTAAAATGTAATGTAAATATCACGGTGTATGAGTATGGTAATCATTTATCACCCTCTGATACCATTAGTGTACCATAGTACCACCACACAGTACACTCGGTAATCTGAAAGAGGATTTATGACAGATGCTCATCCCAGAGGGGAAGCAGGTGGAAGGCAACAAAATGTTTAAGACATGGTCGTAGGTCTTTTATATGGGCAGCATTTTAATTTAAAAGTGTCTCACCGACTATAGTTGAACATCTGCGAGTAGGATCCTTCCCCGTGACGAGTTTGTAGAGGTCAGGGTAGTACAACTCCAGACTCTCTAGAAAAACCACATAGCCTCGCTCTCCCTTCGTGTGCAGGATATCCAACAACCGACCTGAAACAAAAACCACTGTAGCATTACTTGCTGAACTGAGAAAAGTACAATGTGGTTTTTCTACCTGATGTGACCCTTAAAAAATACGTCGTATATGTTAACGTGATCAGGTTGAATCATCAAACAACAGCGGTGATATTTTTACAGGGTTGTTTACGTTACGCTTCACTAAAACAGCATTTAAATTGAGTTATTTAGTATAAAATTAAAGCAAAATTCGATTTTTTTATATATATTATTAAAGTCAGAATAAAATGGAAATTCACCCTATGTATCCTCTGAATGCATGTTAGTGATCTTATTGTGAATGATTCATCCATGCATAGGTTTCATTTTCACCTCGTAATGCAAAATGTCAAACCTTCCAGTAAAACATCAGACTTCTCTCTCTCCGTCCGTTTAAAGGGTTAGTTCACCCAAAAATGAAAATACTGTCATCATTTATTCCCCCTCATGCCATTACAAACCTGCAAGACTTTCGTTCATCTTCAAAACACAAATCAAGATGTTTTAATGAAACTTTTTGAAGCGACAAAGTGGTAGTTGCGTGGGCTGTCAATGGAGGGACAGAAATCACTCAGATTTCATTTAAAAATATATTCATTAGTGTTTCGAAGATGAACGAAAGCCTTACGGGTTTGGAACAACACGAGGGTAAGAAACTGATGGCAATTTTCTTTTTCATTTTCAACCCTTTAAACGCCCCTTTCTTACAATCAACTGCAAGATCACATTCAGATCTGCCTCCATCCAATCAACAACTGATGGATAGAAACAAGTCCCTGCCCTACGTTTTTGGGAGAAAAAAATCATCTTGTCATTACATAGGGCTTTGCAGCAACATTTCAAACAATCGACATGAAAACGACAAGCAATCCCTGACATTACTGACTATGATATGATTGTGAGAAACAATCATATTCTTTCCACATTTTTGTTGTTTCTGTTGGTTTTTTTTCCAGAAATTATTTGATATTAGCGTCAAGGCTAAAATAAATAAAACTAGGTCCTCAGACTGTCAGGAACCTGCAAACATGCTTCTCCAAACCATATTAGCCAATCACACTTACTGTATAGCTTAAAATGGAAAAGGTCAATCACCCCATGAGAGACATATCACAAATAATTTCATAAATGTAACTGACAATTTGGGTACTGATTATGATCTGCATTATATTAAAATGAGACAGCAATGCGCTTGCAGAGAGAGCTCTGACCACAGAGAGAGCGGCTGTGATTTATAATTCGTTTCCTTTTTTAATAGTTGTATCTGGTGTGGACAGACAGATTGCTTGATGCTGGACTTGCGCTTTGTAGTGTTGTTGCACTGTAGCAGGAATATCCAGATCTGTCTTTGATAAAAAGCGGTGCATTGCATTTTAACTCACTAGAGAGAGTCAGGCACAAAAAGTACTTGAAAGATCTTCTGCATTACATGCCAAACTGCCAGTCCCAGCGGGAAAAGAGAATCATTAGGGGGCTGTGAAAATCCCAGCTGTGGTAAACAAGCATTTTGATGCGCTGCTTTGTGACAAACAAACAGTGCAGACTTTAGCAAGCTGCTCGGGCGAAATCCTCGTCATCCGCTTTGCCTCTGGCCATTCGGAAGTTGAAAAATTATACGACGGTTCAGGAAGGAGTCGTTGGGAAAGAAAAACTACAGCGGCAGCTCACAGGATTAAAAGCGTCCATTCATCATCAAATTACACCACTGGAAAAACACAGTGAAAGATGGGGTGACCGAGTAACTGATTGATGATGTGATTTGCATGTAAATGTTTTCGGCATGGAATTTGCATTTCCATATTCCACAGTGTTTAGTATTTTCTGTCACTGGCATCTATGAATGTTGATGTCTCCGCAATCCGACTTAGAGAGCGAAACCAACCTTGGAAGGATCCGTAGCACATCATCAACAATGCTATAGTATCTGCTTAAATGCACACAAGAACACTGAATAATACCTGCTCGGTTGACTTTGGACTCTAGCAGGCGCGAGTTGAGCACCTCGTCTTCGTCTTGTTCGTCGATGACCTTGCATTGTCGCAGATATGAGGTTAGCTTGTTGGGGTTGATGAAACGGCACAAAATGTACCGGTTCTTCTCTGCATTCTCCCACAATGACTCCCCATAGTCTAGCAAGTTCATTAAGCCGCCGTTCTCCATTCCTGCAGAGGCCCCTATGAGACAAGAGTAAAGGGGAATAAAGTTTTAGATGCTGTTTCGACACTCCTTTCACACCCACAGCATTGACAGCACATCAGATATAGATATATATATATTTTTAAAAAACTTGTTATTGCATGCACAAAGATAGATGTGTCCATACAGCAGTGCATTTAACAATGCTTTAAAGTCAGCTTTCTTCAAGCAGTTTTGGGGTCTAGATTATGTTTTTTTACAGATAAAATATTTGTCTCAGTAACTGAAAAGCTAATTAAAAATAAGTTTGATGGTTTAATGTTTGAAATTGAAGACATAGTATATTAGAATGCATAAAAATTAGAACTGTAAATTTACTATTATACTGTAAACAAAACAAAAATATTACAATCTAATATTTCATATTTTGTTGAATATTTGTATTTAATAATAATAGTTATAATGGTAACACTTTACAAAAAAAAAGTCTCATTTGTTTACAGTAGTTAATGTATTAACTCACATGAACTAACACTGAGCAATACATTTGTTACATTATTTATTCATATTGGTTAATAAAAATCCAGCCGCTCTTTGTGTTCATGTTAGTTCACAGTGCATGAACTAATGTTAACAAATCATTTTTTTAAATTTAAATAATGTATTAGTAAATGTTGAATTAACATGAACTAAGATTAATAAATGCTGCAGAATTATTGTTAGTACTTAGTTCATGTTAACTAAAGTAGTTAACGAATGTTAACTAACGAAACTTTATTGTAAAATGCTACCATTAGTATAAGCATCATCATCATTATCATTATACAGTTCATATACAATCTAATTTGAGTCAAATTGTGCAGTCCTACAAACAAACATAGCAATTTTCTAACTGCATTTTTAAAATTTAAATTTTAGCAGGAAAAATAGCTATTATAGTAGATTTGTTACGAGAGTAATGCAATGTGTTACTAAACTGTCATTGACACTTGCAAATGTATAATCTTTCCGTTACAATGATTATTGTTTCCACAATTGTGAAATTACTTCCACACTACTACCTTTAATACCCATTTATTGTCTTTAAATATCTTCAGCATAATGTCAACATTAAAACAATTCATGCAAGGGTGACCTGCAGCAGTGGCGGGCATTCATGTCCTGCGGCAAGCATGCTTGTGCCACCACACACTGCCTCACTTTAGAGAAGTGTAACAAACCAAATCTTTTTTTAAACCTTGTTGACAGTGGCTGTAAAGATGTCACAGCACACCGCTGATGCGAAAGCGCAGAGAATAGTTTGTCTCCACTAGCTCTGAACTGAGCGGATTGTCTTCTGAATTGCTGATGGCTGCAGCTCAAACAGACACTCACTGTCATACACGTGTGAACCAACCGTGTACCTGGTTTGGGGACTGGCGCATAGTGATTAATGGTCGAATGTCATGAATGCCGAGAGCCGGCCTGCAGATGGCTGATAAAATGCTGATATAGGTTATACATAATATAGTACAATATTCCATTGTATAACACACACACCGGGGGTGTTTCTCCTAAAAAAAACTGGATGAGAAAATAATCGATATAACAAAAGCAAATATTACAAAATGTGACATTACAAAGTGTATAAATCACAAATTTTTTATAAAGAAACACCGTCCAACAGCAACACCAGCGGGCAAAGTTACAGCGAGAGTTCACGTCTCTTGTGCCTCCCCTGAGCCCATTGACTTAAAACAGAACCCCTAATGTGTGCGGTAGGTTTATTGGGGGTTAATTGAGAATGAATGAGGGAAAGTCACGTTAAAGGAGGCAATGCCTCCTTCGCGCTATGATTGGATATGACCGGTTATGATTGGATATGATTGGTTCGTGCAATAAATCCCGCCTCTTGTTTTCGTGCGCCTTCTCGAAACGGCCTGAATGAAAACAATGATAAACTATCAAGATATCACTGCTTTGTCACGTCAAAATTAAACTTGAAATGGCCTGAAAACATGATGACTGTGGGTTTTAGTGAGTGATCAAGCTTTGTGAAATTAAAGGTACATCTTCATGTCTGTGACCAGTGTGATTGATGACTGCTGAAAATAAATCGACTATTAAAAAGAAAAGCTGGCCATTAGTTCACAAATCAAATATATTGTTTAAATTGTTAATGCCTTTAGTTATTATTTTGGAATACATGTAAAAATGCTTGATGAAATTTATACTTGGTTTTAATAAATAGAACATTACAAAGAGTAAAAATACTAAATAGAATTGTATGTTTATTTAACCAGGAAAATTAAGTGTAACAGGGACATCAATTTACATTTTATATTTTAAAAAAAAGTGTGGACTTACATATACATACATACATACACTCACCTAAAGGATTATTAGGAACACCATACTAATACTGTGTTTGACCCCCTTTGGCCTTCAGAACTGCCTTAATTCTACGTGGCATTGATTCAACAAGGTGCTGAAAGCATTCTTTAGAAATGTTGGCCCATATTGATAGGATAGCATCTTGCAGTTGATGGAGATTTGTGGGATGCACATCCAGGGCACGAAGCTCCCGTTCCACCACATCCCAAAGATGCTCTATTGGGTTGAGATCTGGTGACTGTGGGGGCCATTTTAGTACAGTGAACTCATTCATGTTCAAGAAACCAATTTGAAATGATTCGAGCTTTGTGACATGGTGCATTATCCTGCTGGAAGTAGCCATCAGAGGATGGGTACATGGTGGTCATAAAGGGATGGACATGGTCAGAAACAATGCTCAGGTAGTCCGTGGCATTTAAACGATGCCCAATTGGCACTAAGGGGCCTAAAGTGTGCCAAGAAAATATCCCTTACACCATTACACCACCACCACCAGCCTGCACAGTGGTAACAAGGCATGATGGATCCATGTTCTCATTCTGTTTACGGCAAATTCTGACTCTACCATCTGAATGTCTCAACAGAAATCAAGACTCATCAGACCAGGCAACATTTTCCAGTCTTTAACTGTCCAATTTTGGTGAGCTCGTTCAAATTGTAGCCTCTTTTTCCTATTTGTAGTGGAGATGAGTGGTACCCGGTGGGGTCTTCTGCTGTTGTAGCCCAACCGCCTCAAGGTTGTGCGTGTTGTGGCTTCACAGATGCTTTGCTGCATACCTCGGTTGTAACGAGTGGTTATTTCAGTCAAAGTTGCTCTTCTATCAGCTTGAATCAGTCAGCCCATTCTCCTCTGACCTCTAGCATCAACAAGGCATTTTAGCCCACAGGACTGCCGCATACTGGATGTTTTTCCCTTTTCACACCATTCTTTGTAAACCCTAGAAATGGTTGTGCGTGAAAATCCCAGTAACTGAGCAGATTGTGAAATAACCAACAACCATGCCACGCTCAAAATTGCTTAAATCACCTTTCTTTCCCATTCTGACATTCAGTTTGGAGTTCAGGAGATTGTCTTGACCAGGGCCACACCCCTAAATGCATTGAAGCAACTGCCATGTGATTGGTTGATTAGATAATTGCATTAATGAGAAATTGAACAGGTGTTCCTAATAATCCTTTAGGTGAGTGTACATACATAATATACACGTCACATACACTCACACATATACAAGCATACACACATACATACACACACACATTCATACAGTGGAAGTCAGTGGTCACCAAAACTGTTTGGTTACCAACATGTTCCACAGGGAAAAGAAAGACATAGAGGTTTGGAACGAAATTAGAGTGAGTAAATGATGACAGAATGCTCATTTTTAGGTGAACTATCCCTTTAAACATGTGCACATAGACCAACAATTAGAAAAACAGAGGAAACACAGAACGCATCCTGTGTCAACAGTTCTCGGACAGATTGACACGCGATTGCAAAATGGAGAGCAACCCTAGCAACCACCTAATTTGTCATGACAACCTCTTTTGTTTTATAACAATGCATTTCCAATTGAAATTGTGTGGAAACAGTAGCACATAAAGCAACTGACCTATTTTAATGTTGCTGACCCTAGTCTGGTGGAGCTCAAAGTTGATCCGTTCCATTCCCAATCCTGTCTGCTGTTAATGAAAATTCAACATTCAGTGCAGTCTATTATGCTAACCAAGTACCATTAAAAATACAGTACTATTATTACAATGTAATTTATTCCTGTGATGTCAAAGCGGAATATTTAGCATCATTACTCCAGTCTTCAGTCATATGATTCTTCAGAAATCATTCTACTATGATGATTTGCTGATCAAGAAACATTTCTTATCACTATCAATGTTTTTTGTGGAAACTGTGATTTTTCAGATTCTTTAATGAATGGAAAGAAGCATTTATTTTAAAGAGAAGTCTTTTGTAACATTATGAAAGTCTTTATGGTCATTTTTGATCAAATGAATGCCTCTGAACCTTTGGTTGTAAGCTGAATCTTAAAGGTGGGGTAAGCGATATTTCAAAAATTCTTTGGAAAAGTGTCTCGGGCAAAGTACCAAAACAAACTTGTAACCAATCAGCAGTAAGAGGCGTGTTTACTAATGACGGGGAGAAAAGAGCTCTCTATTCAAAAGACACGACACACAGGATGGACATTAGCCGAGCGACGACAGAAAGAGAGAGATGGCAGATAAAAAAACAAAAGTGGAAAATGTCTGTGGAACAAAAGACGGCTTACGTTCATGCAAGAAGTAGGACCCGTGTAAATATCGGATCGGCTTTCCAGTGCTGGAGAGAACTCAAGGAGTGCTGTATTTCTTCTTGATAGGCGAGTAAAATTTGTTTTCGTTTTATTTCACAGAACTAATATATGTTAGCTTTTGCTTGAATATGCTCATGTGTCTTGTTCGCTTGTTTGTCCATTTGCAATCGTATCATCATTCACTTCAGCGGTAATAAAGACCCATTCATTTCCACATCCTAGGCCACTGTTGTCTGTTTCAAGCGTAAGCCTGCAAAGTGTGTCCGAAAAGTAAGATAATAAACTCCTAATATATGTTTGTTTCCTTTGGTTCCTCTTTTAGTGATCGATATAACCCTCTAATCTTGTCATAATTGTAATATATTCGTTAGTCGTGCTCGTGCTATCAAGTTGTTCATGAGAACTGTGTTTGTGTTTTTGGGATGTAAAGGATGACTTTTTCATTGAACATTCGACCTGGATTACCATAGTAACTAGGGGTGTAACAGTACACAAAATTGACGGTTCGGTACGTACCTCGGTTTTGAAGTCACGGTTCGGTACTTGTTCAGTACAGCAGTTTTACAAAATTGCTTTTTATTTATTTTTTATTAAACAGTGGTTTACTGAAAAAATTGTGTCTGTCCTTAAATGAATTAAATTATAACTAAATGTTTCTTAAGGATATTGCTGTAGACTATATAGGGAGCCCTTACTTGCATATTATTACAATAATATTAAAGGTTAACAAAAGAGCCCAAACAATGAGCCTATATTCAGCTGATATTCATGTTTAGTTATAGGATAATCAACACTCAAATAACACATTGTGTGCAAACATGTACACTTCACATAAGGTCAGTTTTTGCATTAACTCTAAATCTAAATCTAATTATAAAATTATGTTTTTTCTCCAATTCGTTGATGAAATATAATCTTATCTGTCATTTTCAAGACATCTAAACATAGCATTAAATAATCAAGACATCACTAACAGATTAAGTAGAATTTATATATATATATATATATATATATATATATATATATATATATATATATATATATATATATATATATATATATATATATATATATATATATATATATATATATATATATATATATATATATATATATACACATACACACACACAGACACACCTAAAGGATTATTAGGAACACCATACTAACACTGTGTTTGACCCCCTTTGGCCTTCAAAACTGCCTTAATTCTACGTGGCATTGATTCAACAAGGTGCTGAAAGCATTCTTTACAAATGTTGGCCCATATTGATAGGATAGCATCTTGCAGTTGATGGAGATTTGTGGGATGCACATCCAGGGCACGAAGCTCCCGTTCCACCACATCCCAAAGATGCTCTATTGGGTTGATAGCTGGTGACTGTGGGGGCCATTTTAGTACAGTGAACTCATTGTCATGTTCAAGAAACCAATTTGAAATGATTTGAGCTTTGTGACATGGTGCATTATCCTGCTGGAAGTAGCCATCAGAGGATGGGTACATGGTGGTCATAAAGGGATGGACATGGTCAGAAACAATTCTCAGGTAGTCAGTGGCATTTAAACGATGCCCAATTGGCACTAAGGGGCCTAAAGTGTGCCAAGAAAACAGATAATTGAATTAATGAGAAATTGAACAGGTGTTCCTAATAATCCTTTAGGTGAGTGTATATATATATATATATAGGCTAATATAATGCATATATTTAGTGAAAGAGTTGATTTCTCTAGTGAATTAACAGCTGTGGACACTGAAGGACTTCTGACTCTGAGGTAAATGATGTTGCATTGTTTACAAGCTGTTTGACGTCTTTCCGCGATTGAAACACTGATTGAGCGATTACACGACATATGATATGTTTCAGTAAGTGTTATCCTCAACATAAGATATTAATTCATGTTTATTCTTCTGGAAGAGATGATCGCGTTCACTCGGCCGCGGCCGCTTGAATTGACGTGCCTATACAGTGATCAGTCGTCACAATAAAGAGCGTCAAAACGGCATTTATCATTTGAATTTCGTGATAAAATGGACTGAATTCTTAAAGGTTCTTAAATACATCGTGTTTTTTTGAAGCTTTGATTGTGTTACAGTGTGAAATATAACATGTGTTCATGTTTCGCGTGTAAAAAAAAAAACTGTATTTTTCACACAATTTACTTATCTGTACACCGCTGTTTTCACTGTCCTAAAAACGGGTTCCTTGTTCTATGAAGTCCCTCCTTCAGAAATACGTTACGAGTTCTGATTGTGCCAGCGGTTCCTGTGTTGTGATTTAACCGAAGCTTAGCGCACGTTGCACGGAAAGGTCACGCCTCTTAACGAGGAGATGTATGCGCTCAATGATCTCTACAGCGTCCCTGGGAAAGCCAAACAAAGGTGATTTGACTCCGGGATGAAAATAACAGCGTCTCGACGACATGGCGACAAACACACTCAAACGCAGCACTTCCTCTTCTCCACGTAGGAGAGCAATTCGGGTATTCTTGTGGGCGGAGGTTAGTCAACAAACTGTTCTACTGACGTCATTAAAGCAGGCTGTACCAGGATGTAGTCCAAGCGGGCCGTTCGCTGTAGGCTTTGAAAGGGAACTTCTGTTAAATAAAATATCTCGCTTGGCATTGAATTTTGAGCTTTATAATTTTACAGGTATTATTTATGCTCTAACAGCAACATTACACACTAACTAAAGTTTGAAAAATGGGATCACGAAGAACGGGACCTTTAATATGTTCGAGTGGGAACTAGGATTGTAGTGTGTTCCGCGCTTAAAACAAGCCGACTGTTAACTGTTAAAGATTGCATTCGTAACTGTTCGGTACACACGCGCACCGAACCGAAAGCCCTGTACCGAAACGGTTCGGTACGAATACGTGTACTGTTACACCCCTAATAGTAACACACATTGCTTTCACTTATTGATGACATCATACCCTCAGCCGCGGCTGGCACTAGGGATGGCGAAAACTAAACATTTTCTTGACCGACCACCGAGCCTCATTAGCCGGTTGAAACCGGTTAACCGATTAGTTAAAAAAAATATGCTGCGCTATTTGAAATAACAGCCGCAACTCGCGAGCCGCGCCTGCAATGTCGCATCTCTCTGCCGCTCTGCCTCCCGCTCTCACACACACACACACACTGTCCAGGCGCCGCCGCCTGCCTTCCACTCACGTCAATTTTTTAAAATCCCCTACAGCGTGAAACATGAGTCCCGCAAACGCGGCGCTGAGGAGCTTGTTTGTAATCGGAGGACAAATGGCTCCTTAGTTTCGAAATGGTTTGGGCACAAGGTGATCGCGTTGAAAATAAAGGCTATTGTCTAGCGTTAGAAGCTCATTTGAAACATTGCCGCGACTCATTTAAGATAATGACAGCTCCGAAGAGACGCCGCTTTAGTTCGAGGTAGTGCTAACAATAATAAAGAAAGATGATGATCAACACCTTATGTGTTACCACTGAAATGTAGATGTAATATATTTAGATGATGTGCTACTACTGTATTTAAGCACTGTATCACACAAGTTGCAACTTACATCTGTGTCGTTCTTTTTGGTGAAATGGTCCCACACACTACTTTTCTTTGCACGCTTCATACTGCCGTCTAACCTCGAGTGTTTTATTTAGCCTGTTTACTTTTTGCAAACCTTGTGAGCACGCAAACCCAAACGCTGTGACTTCGCGCCAAATGTTTAATGGTTTATTAAGTACAAACAGGCGAGTTATGATAAATTGAGTGTGAGGGATTTGTTCACGTCACATTTTGGAATGAGATGGCTAACTGTAGTAGCGTTTAGTCCACTGTCTATAAATAGCCTAATTAAGAGATCACTTTTTTTTTTTTTAACCGACAACTTTGATCGGTTAACGTTGATACGGTCAACCATCGGTCAAACGGTCATCGGTTAACATCCCTAGCTGGCACAGCAGATTCCGCCGTAGTCGTTGCCTGGGTTGCATACGTATGTGTGGGGCGGAGCTATCAAAATAGGGGTGAGACCCTTTTGGGGTAGGGGCACGTTTGTTTTGGTGATTTTAAATATCAACATCGGTTACCAGATATCGCCTTTAAGATGTTTGGTGAGTGTACACAAGTCATCCGGTTCAAAAAGGCAGAAAGGACATCAATTCCAGCCAATTCCTCAGGCATTCACCATGTCACGACAAGTCATGGTTCAGTTCTCTGGAAGAAACCAAATTAAACTAATAAATGAGACTTTCTCTTTTGATGTCTCACCTACTTTAGAGAGACAATACAAGGTGTCTATGTTTATATTTCAGCATGCTCTTTGATGACCTTTCATATTTTCCCTGCTTTTCTGTGAGACGTAAATGTAAATGAAAGAACAGCAACATATTAATACAAGGCTCTGCATGACACATTTCTTTGCATACATTTTGCGGCAAAGAGGCGCGTTGAAGGTGCAGTTGGCCCCCTTCGGCGGCATAATACCAGCATTGTTTTCCACCGCTCCATGCACCTTTGCAAATTAAATCAAACCATTAATACTGATACGCCCACACACGCTTTTGCATATTCCTGTTTCTATCATCCCAGATTCTATTCCTATATCTGCCCTTTCGCTTTTGCACCCCTAGGCTCAGGAACTGCTGCATATGTGAGCGCAAACTAACTGGACTGGCCTAACTTTCCCATCTCTACCAGACAGGAGACATTTGATCAGACATCAGTGGGTGAGAGACATAGAAGGACAGTTTCTGATCAAAAGGGAAGGAAGAACTGAAGATTTTAGCCAGCTTTTGCCATTGCAAAATGCAGTCAATCCGAGGTCAGAGGGATGAAGACATTACGTTGGAAATGCCACAGCAAGAGTCATACATCTAATATTAGGCATCAGCATTGTCTCATGTTGTAAAAAAAAAAGAAGAAACAAAAACCAAAGATAGCATCTCATATTTGGAAATCAGAGAACTGAGTGGGAGAGTGTCAATGTAAAGCTTTGAAAGCAAACGAGGGCGTGTGCAGTCTCCCACGACAAAACCGCCCACCTTTTGCGAGACAGGGCCTACAGCGTCGCTCTTGATTGGGAAACGATGGGTTTCTCCCCTCACATTTTACACGCTGAATAACAAAATATGGCGTTATACTGTCATGCATCACACTGGCTTTGTGTTCATGTCAGGACGTGACTCAGCTGAGTTAAAAATTAAGCATCACGTACTACAGCGGTTCACCCTGAGAGACAGACAAACACACAGTCCACCCCCACCCCTATCTTATACCTTGACCAGATTTCCTCTCTACTTATTTTGGAGTGAGTGAGTAAGAGAGTGCTCTTCACTTCCTCATTTCATTAGCAGGTGTTTAGCTCAGCCTCTTAAAAGGAGAAATGTTGGGAACACATTTAAAGTTGCACAGCAGAAGTGATACTCATTTTTGCAGTATATTTAAATACAAATTATCAGATGATCAACTTCCACTTAACAGTGCAAGTCAATATATCTGTATCTGCATCAGTGTATAAGTAGCAAGAGACACATAGAACACCTGAAAGTCATTGACAGTGGAAAGAGAAAAGGATAACAGATTTTTTTCGTTCAAATCGACTTTTTCACTATGTAGTGTTTGCAATATAAGGAAAATGAGTGAATTTAGGCACAGCTCCTAAAAATATAGAGCACTTTGTAATGGAAAAACTACCTGAAATGTGATCTGTACTTTTCAAAAGTTTTTGAAAGAAATCTCAGCAAGAAATGCTCAGCAAGGTTGCATTTACTTGATCAAATATACAGTAAAACATTATTACAGTTGTTTTTTTAAGTGCTCTATTTTATAATGTAATTTATTCCTGTGATCGAAGCATCATTACTCCGGTCTTCAGTGTCACATGATCCTTCAGAAATCATGCTAATATGATGCTGCTCAAGAAACATTTCTTATTCATTTCAATGTTTTGAACAGTTGTGCTGCTATCCCTTTAATATTTGTGTGGAAACCGTGATATTTTTTTCAGGATTATTTGATTAACAAGGAGTTCATTATAAATGTCTTTACTGTCACTTTTGATCAATTGAATGTATCATACCTAAATAAAAGTATTCAAATCTTACTGACCCCCATTTTTTAATACATTAGATTTATTGTTTTACTAACTACTAAACAGGATCGAGTCAGACACACCAAAAACCCAAGTCTAAGAGCTTACATTTTGTGTTGTTTAACAGAGGAATATTTACACCGTTTCAAGTTGGCCGAGCAGGCAGGTTGTTTAACTCTGCGTCTATCCCAGTGGGACCCTGCTTGAGTGATTTTCATGTTGAAGATCAGCGTAAAAACCAAGCTAGCGGAAACTATTACCACGTGCTCATGTGGCTCCATCCGATTTTAGAAAAAAAACCACAAACCAAAAGCGGCTCAGCCAATGGGCTGCAACCCTGCTCCAAGCTACCAGTTCAGGGGAACTGCACTAAGCTGTTTTGAGTGAAAGTGAAACAGTACAGCAGTTCCGATGTGGGGCCTGCTCCCTTACAATGACTGAAATTGTACACTCTAAACACCAGGATCAAGCGTAAATTCTGACCTAATTAAGACAGCGCTGATGAGAAATCTAAATATAGCACATTTGTAAGATAAAAACTGATATACGTCATGTATTATTATATAAACATAACGGAGCATCACTTCCTTAAAGAAGTTTACCCATGAGTTTGAATCATTTAGATCATCCTCATATCAATCCAAACCCATACGACTTTCTTTCTGTTTGAGCACCAAAGGACTTTAAAAGGGATGGGTGTTTGACAAAACAAACCATGAGATTCATGGGCGATATCCAAAGCCTTCTGAAGTCTTTCTGTGAGGAAGAGGCCAACATTTTATTCATGAACATCTTTCCAATCTCACTCAGTTCAAATGCTATGTTGGGTTTGTACACCGAGTTTGACATCATTGGTGTGACGCACCATATTTGATTGAACCGTGTACGAGCGAGGCTGAGATCTGAGAACCATGGAGTAGGAGATGTTCAGCAAATAGATCATATTTTGAAATACTAAGAAATAATACTTGAAATACTATTATAATAGAAATACTGCATACAGTATGTTGTATAGAGTTGCATGGTGCTGCTTTTTAGCCATTTTTGATTTTTTTTCCTATATATTCTGCAATTGACCGTTCGCAAAGACCCGCCCCCTTTAGTTACTGTTGCTATGTCCGACAAGCCATGGCGCTCTCACGCCACACACATTCTCACGTAGAGAAATTCACATTGACAACACGCCGACAGACAGGACAGAGCAAGTTACTTTTGATATGAAACAAAGTCTAAACTTTGAAATTGTCATTTTTTAAAAGAAATTTAAACAATAAATACCGTTTTGTGACTCTTTAATGTGTTGTGATCGCTGTCGCGCCTCAGTTAAAGCTGCTCGAACTCTTCCTTGTAGTTCATTGATAAGCATGAAGTAACCATGAATGAACACTAAAAGAAATGTTGTTTTTCAATGTTGCTTTGTCGGACAAAATTGCAGATTCGGCGATGTGATTTGGTCAGATCGCCTGTCAATCAAACTTGCGACGAAGGGTGAATTAACTTGTATTATGATCCATAGAGGAAAGATGACAGAGACAACAACATGATGGCAATTTTCACATTTGGTTGGACGATCCCTTTAAGGTTGTGATTTGTGAACTTTAACCCTGGAGACCCAGACCACTAGTCAATGGTTTGAAAATTGCGTTATTTTACATTAATTTTGTAGCAAATATAAATTGTGACTACTTACTAATGTTGTTTTTATTATTATTAATACTTTATTTTGAATGCAGTAAATTACTCGAAAATTACTAAGAATATTTATAATGTTACAAAAAGTTTCTATTTCAAAAGAAAAGCTGATCTTTTGAACTTTTCTATTCATAAAGAATAAGTCTATAAAGAAACCTGAAAAAAATTATCATGGTTTCCACACAAACATAAAGCAGCACAACCGTTTTTAACATTGATTATAATAAGAAGAAATGTTACTCGAGCAGAAAATTAGCATATCAGAATGATTTCTGAAGGATCATGTGACACTGAAGACTGGAGTAATGATGCTGAAAATTCAACTTTGCCTTCACAGGAATAAATTACATTTTAAAATATATTAAAATAGAAAACAGGAATTTTAAATTTCAATAATATTCCACAATATTACAGCTTTTACTGTACTTTTTGATCTAATAAATGTTGCCTTGGTGAGCAAAAGAAAACGGAACAGTACGGTAGTATGTTACTTTTTTAAACTTTTAATTCTCATACTTACATTTGTGTTATACGTATGATGACTTTGTAATATTATTCTAAAATGTGATTTACAGCACTTCCTTTCAATGAGGCGTGTCATTTATGTGTCATCAAACAGAACTGAACAAACACTGGCTATTTTCAAACAAGTTTCCCAAATACTCCACCACAAATTGGGCAGACAAACAAGACAGTCACACGCCTCTTTTCACTGTCAAAATTCTGACTCAGTTGAATTACTCAATCGATAAGTGATTGATTTTTTGGTGATAGTGTTCTACTGACAGGCATGCAAATAGCAGCCTTAGATCACAAACCATTCCAAATCAAACTTGATGACAGACTGTGCAGCGGCAACCGAGACGTTCTAAAAATGCTACATGCGCAGATCGATGACAGAAATATGTAGTTGCTCGAAATTAACCATAATAAATCTATTGTTTTGGGTTGAAGAGTGAGTCTGCACATTCCAGCTGTAATGCAATTGCTCGGAATTGGATCCAGCAAACTAACAATTCAACCTTTGTGAGGGACGATGCCATGCACATGAACCTAAGAGCCGATCTGATGACATTCACAATACAGAAATGGGAGCTTTCTACTCTCCCTCAGTCAGGTGTGGTGTGTGGTTGACATGGCATGCTTTTCAAGTGTATTTGTGGAGTATAAAAATCCTTGCTTTCACATTTCTATTTAGGATTCTGAGTGAAACGTCAAGATGCTCATACTGTTCTGGTTTCAGGACATTATAGCATCTCTGCTTGGAATTAGCTAAATCATTTACGTTTTCATATTTAAGGTTGTTTCATGACATTACAAATGTGTAGCACATTTGTGTTGAAATATTTTGGTCCATGAAATCACTACAAGCCATGCTGTATCATTATATTTTAAGGCTTGAAAATAATTGGAATACCTTTGTGTTTAAACACTCTTTGTTCTACCAAAACATTTTATTTCCCTAAAGACAACATATTTTCAACAGAAGTTTTGCCTCATCTTTTCTTTATAAAATAGCACTTTTTCAAAGACCCACATTTATAATTCATATGGCGAGATAACGTTTTATATTTTAGTCAGTGGTACATTAAAAGCATTGTCCTCATTAGATTGGTATTGGTATTAATTGGTCAGACTGAACTGTATTCATCATATTAGGGCTGTCAACGAATATTCTAAATTCGAATATTCGAATAGTTTTAAAAAAACTAATTTTGAAGGTGAAAATTAATATTCGAAATAAAAAAAAATGTGGAAAAAAACACCCGCGGTAGTAGAGGCGTGGCTGTTTGCTTTGCAAATGAGCGTGCTAGATTCAACCTAAATCTAATTTAGACTGTTTTATCTCTGTTATAAAAAGGCATGATGATGTTTGTACAGTGGGGAGAACAAGTATTTGATATACTGCTGATTTTGCAGGTTTTCCTACTTACAGAGCATGTAGAGGTCTGTAATTTTTATCATAGGTACACTTCAACTGTGAGAGACAGTTGACAAAAATCCAGAAAATCACATTGTATGATTTTAAAATAATTAATGTGCATTTTATTGCATGACATAAGTATTTGATCACCTACCAACCAGTAAGAATTCCGTCTCTCACAGACCTGTTAGTTTTTCTTTAAGAAGCCCTCTTGTTCTCCACTCATTACCTGTATTAACTGCCCGTTTGAACTCGTTACCTGTATAAAAGACACCTGTCCACACACTCAATCAAACAGACTCCAACCCCTCCACAATGGCCAAGACCAGAAAGCTGTGTAAGGACATCAGGGATAAAATTGTAGACCTGCACAAGGCTGGGATGGGCTACAGGACAATAGGCAAGCAGCTTGGTGAGAAGGCAACAACTGTTGGCGCAATTATTAGAGAATGGAAGAAGTTCAAGGTGACGGTCAATCTCCCTCGGTCTGGGGTACCATACAAGATCTCACCTCGTGGGGCATCAATGATCATGAGGAAGGTGAGGGATCAGCCCAGAACTACACGGCAGGACCTGGTCAATGACCTGAAGAGAGCTGGGACCACAGTCTCAAAGCAAACCAATAGTAACACACTACGCCATCATGGATTAAAATCCTGCAGCGCACGCAAGGTCCCCCTGCTCAAGCCAGCGCATGTCCAGGCCCGCCTGAAGTTTGCCAATGACTGGATGATCCAAAGGAGGAATGGGAGAAGGTCATGTGGTCTGATGAGACAAAAATACAGCTTTTTGGTCTAAACTCCCACTCGCCGTTTTTGTAGGAAGAAGAAGGATGAGTACAACCCCAAGAACACCATCCCAACCGTGAAGCATGACAACGACCCGAAACACACAGCCAGGGAAACTAAGGAGTGGCTCCGTAAGAAGCATCTCAATTTCCTGGAGTGGCCTAGCCAGTCTCCAGACCTGAACCCAATAGATAATATTTGGAGGGAGCTGAAAGTCCGTATTGCCCAGCGACAGCCCCGAAACCTTAAGGATCTGGAGAAGGTCTGTATGGAGGAGTGGGCCAAAATTCCTGCTGCAGTGTGTGCAAACCTGGTCAAGAACTACAGGAAACGTATGATCTCTGTAAAAGCAAACAAAGGTTTCTGTACCAAATATTAAGTTCTGCTTTTCTGATGTATCAAATACTTATGTCATGCAATAAAATGCAATTAATTACTTAAAAAACATACAATGAGATTTTCTGGATGTTTGTTTTAGATTCCATCACTCAGTTGAAGAGTACCTATGATAAAAAATTACAGACCTCTACATGCTTTGTAAGTGAGCAAACCTCAAAATCGGCAGTGTATCAAATACTTGTTCTCCCCACTGTATGTGATGTATTATGTACAGTATTGCTTTGAAGGTGCCTTAAATATCCTATTGTGTACTTGATGAACTTCAAACATATATTTGAAGCCTGTTCTGTTCCTAATGATACGGTTCCTGAAGGGAACTGTGGACAGAATGTGGAGTTCTTGCAAGGGACTATCCATTTTATAAGTTCCCCAAAAAACTGCCTTGTCAAAAATAGTGCCTAAAATTTCTCCAGAAGTTTCCTATTAAACACAAAACCAGCCACACTTGTGAAATGAAGAAAAAAGTGTTGGGTTTGTGTTTGTTCAATAGGTTTTTTTTTCATGCCCTATTTTGTCTTTGTGAACTTGCACTTGAATCATTTTAATCTTTTGATTTTCACAGTAAGACACTGCCGTGTCAGAAATTAACTCTTTAATTATTGGGCAATATTTGCCCGCTAATATGCATTTTGGAAAGGAGGGGCATGGCTAGACATGTGCCGGTAAACGGTAATACGATATACCGCAATAATGAACATGCACAATATTGTTATCGTGGGCACTTCAAAATACTGTGAATAATTATTTATTACGAATTATTCCAATTTTTAGAATGCATTTTAAGAATACTTCACCCATCAACCAATTGTTTGAATATGTTCTGACTGTTGTTCAGTCACACACTTTACAATAAAAGCTACATTATTTAACATTAGTTCATTCATTAACAAACTGACAATAAAAATACTTCTAAAGCATGTATTAATCTTAGTTAAATGTACATTTCAGCATTTAATAACACATTATTAAAATCAAAAGTTGTAACTACTATTTAATGGACCTGAGCTAACACTAACAGTTGCTTTTTTAAACAAACATTATCAAAGAAGAATAACTTCTGTAAAAATGTAGCTATTCATTCTTTGTTAATGTTAATGCATTAACTGGTGAGACATTATTGTAAAGTGTTACCTATTGTTCTTTATAATTCTTTTGCACTTAATCGGTTTTAAATATTTGTTTACTTTATACATTTTTGTGTATTGCTTTATTGTATTTAAATGTTATAAGAAAGTTATTAAACCTGTTATAGTATGACAACACTTTTTTTGCAACTTATTTCAATATCGTGATAATACCGTATACCGTGATAAAAGCTTCAGCAATTAACCGCAACATGAAAATTTGATACCGGCACATGCCTAGGCATGGCATATTACTTTTTAACAATATAAAAACCGGATCGAATACTTCAGCCAAACCAACTGAAATAAAATACAAATTATGGCTGTTAAATCAACAACGTATACAAATGTAGATGTAAATAATACAAGCGATATTTGTTATTTCCAAATAGTTTGGAGTGTTTCTTCTGTCTAATTTGACATATTTGAGATATAGCCTTTTTACACTTATATCTTAAATTTGTATTATCCCTTTCAATGTGATTTTCTCTGTAAGCCAAACCCGACCATTATAATTTTCTTTGGAGCTTAGACAATCTTAGATTTGTCTCAGACAAATGGATATCAACTATAAAACTAAAAAGAAAAATAACCTAAACTATTACAGAAAACACTTTTCATGTGTTCGATGTCAACTATTTCATACATTAATCAAATAGTAACCAATGATAGGTGCAATCTTTTTTTTATTAACTTTAGTAAATCATCAACCATCATTCATGGTATTTCATCATGTCTTTTTTGAAATATGAAATAAATATGGGTTACACTTTATTTTAAGGTGTCATTGTTATAGTGTAATTATACATTTAAGTACTGAGAAATATTATTTAAGGTAGGGGTAGGATTGGGGTATGATTGAGGGTTAGTTGACTGTAATTACGCATAATTTACTGTTATTACTATACATGTAACAAGGACACTGTAAAATAAAGTATTACCTAAATATGCCATGAATTATAAATCACTGAATTATTATTCACGCTCACATAGTTTCAGCCATTCGAAATTAATTTACAAAGGCATTCGCTCATAAATGTAACATCCAAAATAGTGATTTATATTAAAAGGGCATTACCGTTCTGCAACAATGCAAATTCCACGTTAAGTCTTTAGTCATTAATCACTGATTTATAAACTGGGAGGGGATGAGAAGTTAGCACGTTGTTGCAGAACATCACGAAACTTGCAAGGCCCAAGGCAAGGCGGGCACACCAAACCTACTGATGCATCCTTCAACAACTGTTCCTGTAGAGCAAGCTGTCTTTTAAAGGAAAGGCTTTCTTTGATTAGTGAGGACTCTCCTAAAGTCCTAGACTATAGCCGTTATCAAAGAAAGCATGCCATGACATGTGGCTCAATTTGTTAGGCAAAAATGAGGTCAGAATAGCACATCTGTTGAACATACATGGTAGAACCTCCCATTTATGAACGTTCATGTGACATCTTCACACTATGCGCACATCTCACAAGCAGAGGGGGGCACAGACAGTGTGTGCCTCATTATGACAACAGCAACTATTTACATTAGTTGCATTAGTTATTGTAAAATTGAGGATTTTGTGTTAAATAATACACACACAAAAATAATCTGATGACAGAGCACCAATTCCCATGAATAGTGCAAAAACTCTACAGTAACAGCAACAAGCTGATATATAGAGCATGCAGAAGAGGGACAGATTGAGCTTGACAGTAGATTGGTGTGTTGATGTGCATTGCATAAATAACAGAATAACCACACACATTGTCATTGGATTAATGGTGTCAGATTAATGTGCATGATCCTCCTTTCACTCCCTGGCTTTTTAATGAGTGCACACAGCATGCACACTTCTTAGTTTCCATCACTCATTTTATTAAGACATCAGACTTTTAGTTTATAGTCCATGATGGAAATGCAAGATTAAACTCATTACATCATATTAGTCGGTTATTAGATTATTATGAGGGAGGATGAGTGACTAATAAATGGGGAGAACGGTGGACAACCACCAAAATATAGCTTTTATATTCCTGCCGAGAAGATAATCTAATCACACTAATTCATATGTTGCAACACTAACATACTTCATTTATACGCAAGAGTACACACTGGAAATGACTTTACTGACCTACTACTACATTCATTTAAAGTCAAACTAAGTACACACATAGTTAAAAAAAGTCCAAAGGTAACACAAGCACAACAGTTGTTTTTGTGAGTATTTAACAAATGGTAAAAACCCTGATACGCATTAGTTTCCTACTGTAAGTTAATGCGGTTTGTCAGACGCCGAGGTAACGTTACGTCGAAAAGTTTGTGATTAAGTTCGGCTCTGAAATGTTTACTTACTAAACAGTTACATTCAATCGACAGTAAATTGATTTACCTGTTGAAGATCACTTCTCGGGCTCTAATTCAACCGGTCCATTCTAGTTACTTGAAGACGCCAGCTGAATTCTGTCGCAACAACTCGTAAGACAAACTGGATAATTTCACCTGCAGCCTCACATGCTGTCACTCAAAGCGCGTGGGAGGAGCTAATGGAGCTCATCACTGTATTTAACCATAAACTTACAGCTGCAGTGAAAGGTTTATTTGTCCGAAGTGCAAACAGCAGTACTTTCTGGCAATTAAATGTGCTCTCATTGTCTAGCTCACCTTGGCTATAACATATAATAAAAATATTTTAAAAATAATAATAATAATGATAAATAATAATGAAGTGGCTAACTTTTTTTATGTAGGCTACACTCTAAAAAAAAAAAGGTTCTATATGGCACCAAAAATGGTTCTTGGCTCGTAATCATAGGGGAACCTTTTTTAGTGCTATATAGCACCAGTTTTGGTGCTTCAGTGGTTCTTCAGAGGTTCTTCACCGGTTCTTTGACTAAGGTGCTATATAGCACCCCTGAAGAACCGCTGAAGAACCACTAAAGCACCAAAATTGGTGCTATATAGCACTAAAAAAGGTTCCCCTATGATTACGAGCCAAGAACCATTTTTGGTGCCATATAGAACCTTTTTTTTTTTTTGAGTGTATAGAACCTTTTTTTTTTAGAGTGTAGGTGCACTTTAAGTGAGAAACATAAATACTGAATTAGATTTACTCAATATGTGTAATATTGCTGAGTAGAAACAACTAGGCTATTTAAGAAGAGCATTATTTCCAGAGACTGCTTACAATGTAAAAGAAAATATTTCTCCTTAATTGTAGTTTAGTTTGCTTCACTTCATCCTTTGGCTTGCCTTTTAACATTTAGATTTTTGTATTCATATTCCATAATTGTGTGTTATTGTACTGGATGACTCATTTCCTTGTGTCTAACACTAAACAAAAGACTGGGATGTGATTGTTCGTGAGACAAATCTGAATTATTCTAGCAATTATCTTTAATAGGCTAAGTCATTGACACAATTCTGAAAGCCTGCTGTCGGTGGTTCACCTTAAATCAAAATAGCACCATTTTTAAAAAATGGATCTGTCTCATCTTAAGCTAGATTTTGAAAGATCAGATCTGGAAGATGAACAAAGCGCAATGGTTTTGTTAAGATACGGCTGTCAGACAGATTTAAGAATATATGTGTGAAGTCTTCATTTATGTGCTCATTTGTTGTCTTATAAGGGGAAATATTCTCCACTCCAGCGTCTGACAGATAGTTCCATCATGAACTCTGTGGTTCAGAACATGCAAATGCTTCCCCCAAAACATTTGTTTATGGCAACAGTTGCACAAATGTCACACCTTCCTTCCAGAGGGACTGTTTCATTCTTTTTTTACACTAGACAGAAAAGAGCAGAACAAAAATAATCCTGATTTAACTTGACTTCAATTTAACTTGACAGCACTTGCATTTTTTTTAACTATTGTGTAGCCAAATAGTGCGGTTCTTAACTTAGCATTAAATAAAGTCATGTTGGAGTCGTGGTACATGAGAGAAACTATTTTTTGCAATGAATGAATGAATGATAGTCTGGAAATGCTACTGAGATGAGGTCTCAGTCATTAAAATAGCACATTGCCTATTGTGTAGGCTAAACTTGGCTAATCATACTCAATGAGCATAGAAAATGAGTCATATTAGTGTTATGTACAAGAAACATTACAATACAGACAACACTTTATATCATATACTAATTCAAACCTTGTAGTTATGACGCTTCAGTGTTACGAAATGTACCAAACAAAGAAAGTCAGTCAATTATCTTAAGAGTGTGCCCTCTAGTGGCTAAAAAACAAAGCAACTGGTCATTTCAAAGTTTAGCTACAGTAAATACGTATATTATATTAACTGTTACAGGGGTTTACATACATTCGCTAGGACACATTTCTCAATACACTTTTTTAAAACCATTCACACAGTCCTCCTAACCAACATTCGGCTTGGCACAACAGTTCATTTCACATTCAACATGCAAATTATCAAAACACTTAAAGGGATAGTTCAGCCAAAAGATGAAAATTCTGTCATCATTTACTCATCCTCAAGTTGTACCAAACCTGTATGAATGTCTTTCTTCTTCTGAACACAAAAGAAGATGAGGCTCATTGACTTCCATGTGGGGGGAAAATACTATGGAAGTCAACGGGGTCCATCATCTGTTTGGTCACCGACATTCTTCGTGTTTCTTCAAGCAGAAGAAAGAAAACCTTGGAAAACCTTGAGGGTGAGTAAATTATGACAACATTTTAATTTTTGAGTTAACTATCCCTTTGATTCATCAATAACACAAAGGTTGTCACACAACAAACACACTTTGTTACACTTACAAACTAATAAGAGTTAGAATTTTACAATGACTTCTTTTGCAAAAAATTCTTTACAAAACAATAACTGACTTTAGAATCCACTGCCATGTTGCATGGTCAATTACAATAAAGTACAAAATTATCCATACATTTTCCCCTTTTGTATAGATTTATGTAGGAATGGAAAAACTAACACATGTGTAGGTGTTCAGCTATCTAATTATTGATAGATTTGGATAGATATTAATATGGTATCTTATTCAGTTTTGTGTTTTGTTAGGTTTTGAACTTAACTTTGAAAAGAGTATAAGGGAGAGCGGGGCACAACGCTGGGTTAGTTGTAACACACATGGTTTAAAACTTTCCACACGTGCCAGGATAGCAAAACTTTGTGTATTTACTAGTTGCCATATCAACATTATTTAGAGAAAAAATTGTACCAAAATTAAAAAGAAATCTTTGGAAGATATCCCTGAACATTTATTTAACCTTAACAAAAGTACATTTCTTACTTAAGTGTATTTTTCATCTCTGTTTTTTTTGTGTTTATTTAATATAAGACAAATCTGATATTATTTTAATCTTATATCTGTTATTTAACAGTTGAGATAGTTCTTTAAAGCTGATCTAACCAGCAGAAGACACGAGCCGGGGTTAAATCCCAGTTGCGCATATGGGGTATATGTTATAACACTGCGTTAAAATGAGCCCCTGTTAGAATTATGCTATTCTATACTTTTATAAATTCCATTGAGAAACCATGACAAAAAAGGTGAATAGTGACTGAGAGTCAATGTTCAGAAGTTATTATATAGTCAAAATATTTTAGTGTTCCATGGATATTTTTAGTATATCAGATAACATTTTAAGCTGTGAAATGGTCATGTTACATTGTGCCCCACCTATGGGGCATGTTGTCACATTTCATTTCCATTCTTTCAGGGTAAATCAAGAAAAAAGTATACAGTGTATTAATGAAACAAAACCACATAATTGTACTAGAAATGTGTGAAATAAATGTGGGAAAAAATAATTATTCTGAACCCTATAGATTTAGCCAAACTGAGAAAGTCAAAAAGCATTAGTTTGTGCCCCGCTCTCCCAATATGTCAACATGCAATTTGGCCCGTAGGCACATAAAGTTTTGACAGTGGTTGTGTTTGAGTGAGAAAATAATTCATGACGGCTGTTGTGCTTGAGTATTGAGAAATGGATCCTAGCTATTGTTTAAAAAAAACTGTGTGTCTCACAGAAAAGTTTCTTGACTCTCATGCTGTCATTGTTGACATGATACATACGTCGAAGACCACACTTGTTGTTGAGCAGCATTCTTAACATTCTGCTGCTCATGCTTCATGAGTACCCATTCATGACAGGTTAAGCAAAATGTTTATTCAGTTAAGATGCTTACAAGAGATGGGAGTTCCACATAGATTCCATACAGTATTGTTTAAAAGAACGTATTTGATGACCTTTTCTGAATGTAGCTGTTTGAATCATTGAGTGAAAGAAAACAAGCTCTTGAAGCACCTTTGGCCTACAATTACACAGCGTGGCAGTGCTCTATATGCGCTGCAAAAATAGAAAACAATGCTGAAAAAATTACCTAAAATATACTTGACTATTGCTTTGTTTTGCTTTATACACACAGTTCCAAAATACTATAAAATCGTTGAGGAAAATAGGAGTGCTTTCCTAAGTAAGTATGCATCCTTTCTGCGTCCTTTCTGTTATGAAAGGATGCATACTTACTTAGGAAAGCACTCCTATTTTTCGATCAACCAACAAAAAGAGCAATTTGATGATTCATTTTGTAGATTATTGTTTCTATTCACCCTCTTCCTCCCTATGTTACCCACTCTCTTCTCTTTGCTGTCTTTGCACTCTAATGTACAAGTTTTAATCCAGTTTGGGTAATGTCTTAATTTGGAACAGAAATCCCCTTCGCAATGCTCAATGAATGGTTAAGTGATAGACACCATGTATCGGAGGGATATGTTTTCATAGCTAGAAATAGAGTTTTGCCATTAGAGCAGGACAAGATGTGATATTTCTGCTTTCTCCTTAAACCGATGATGCTGTCCTTTGTGAATCTGAATGGTGAGGCAAAACCATTACAGCTTTCCAAATATCAAGGGTTTATGCGGTTATCTTATTGGTTTTGATCGTAACTTAAAAATAATAAATTGTTTTCAAAAAAAGTCTCCATTACTGAGAGCCGTAATGGACCCTGGCTCTGAACGAGTCCATCAATTTCCTTAGAAGTGGGTAAATCGATGAACATCAGCCTCGATGCAACGTCTCTGATCGGTTTAAAGCCTCCTTCTGGTCGACTTGGACTCCTCTTTCATTCTCAAGCCCTGCTGGTCAAATATTAATTATTAATGTAATCAAAGCTATGTGTCTTATCTGATCTAATGATTCATTTGGACACAAACAAGGGCAAAATAAATGCATGCACTGTTCTCTGGCTGTGCTCCTAAATATTATTTTTTACCAGGAAGGTTGTGTTGAGATAAAAAGAATCTCTTCTTCCAGGGAGTCTTAAATATTTGATTAGGCCCAATGCACATTTAGTTGATGCTTCTAATCACAGAGCTGAAAGAAGGCTCCTATCAATAGAGTGGTCTTATGAAGTTTCTGAAAGCAATTTTCATCTTCAGTCTCTCATTCTTATTTTCATCCGCCAGCTCTGCTCAGTCAAGTCCATTAATAACAGCGGTTTGACCACAAATCCATTTCCGTGCCCAGCCGCTTAGCAAAAGCAACAATAGGCCTGAAAATGCTACAACAAATGGACTAGTTATTGAAGGCAGGGGAAGGCATTGTATTTGCCTTCTTGTGCAGAAATGAGACTGCAGTGAGATGCAGAATGAGCTGTGCTCATTAGAGTCAAAACGTGACCTGAAGACAAAGATTGGCATTGGCAAATGTGTCCTTTTAGACTTGCCATACATCGACTGTACATACATCTTGCCATACATATATCTCTGGAAAGATATAACCATTTTGAAAATGCAATGTCGAAGCCATGGTCTGATGGTTAGCACACACATGCATTGGATGAGGAATTTATGCACTGGTTCAAATCTATAACAACCTCATGAGTAAAGTGTTGTCAAGGCTATAACTTTTTACTCTGTTATATGTAGCAATAGTGCCTTGTGAAAGTATTCAAACCCCTTCTTTCTTTTTTTGTACATTTTGCTTCCTTATGCTAAACTACTTTAAATTACTTTCGCCACACACATAAATATACACTCCAGATACCATAATGACAAAGCAAAAAACAGATGTTACAATTTTACAAATTTATAAAAATTAGAAGCTGATTTTTTTTGTATAAGTGGAAATAATTACATTGCACAGGTAGGCTATTCCCTTTTCTGGGACACTTGAAACTTAGCTCAGGAGCATTCCAATTTCACTTGTAGATGTTACTACAATTAGAGTGAAGTTAACCAGTGCAAATTCACTTGAATGCATACCAAGCCATGAGGTAAAAAGAAAAAAAGATGTTTTGTAAACAAAGTTCGGGAGGAACACGTTCAAATTTCCTAACCAATCAGTTCGAGATGAGGCCTATATATATGTAACGAGTGTATGTTGTTACACTAGATTATTGAAATAATTAACTGTATTAATTTTGTGATCTTTTATTTTGAAATGATTAATTTTTGGGATCTTTTATTTTTAAATTTGTTTTGGAAGAAAATTACGATTTATAGTCATGTGATCATAAGCATAATATGTAAGTATTTTGATTTCTTTATATTTTTATATCTGCATTTCTGTGTTTTTGTTTTACTGTTTTTTATTGATTTGTAAAATTGTAATAAGTTAAGAAAGCACTATGCATATATATATATATATATATATATATATATATATATATATATATATATATATATATATATATATATATATATATATATATAGTCACGGGTGAGAAATCACACAACAAGGTTGCTCGTGAAAGTGAAACCCGGAGGGTGGATTTATTGAGAGTACTTTGGGGAATAGGTGCAAACGGTGAAACAAAGGTGCGTGCTGTCTTCGTGGCTGGTGTTCCTGTGAAGTCCTCGTGCTCGTGAAGGTGGGTGTCCAGGCGTGCTCAATCGGGCTGTCGGTCACTCGCTGCCTTCTGTGAGGTAAGAGAAAGAGGATTAGTTCCAGCACGTTCAGCATGAGACGGGTGTCTACTCAAGTGAGAGCGGTAGCGGCTTTTACAGCCTCTCGCTGATCGGGTGCAGCTGTGACCGATCAGCCCGTGATGAGGACGTGCAGGTGCCGTGCGTTGGTTGCCAGGGCGACGCTGATATGCCCAGAGAGACTCGTCACAAATATATATATATATATATATATATATATCAGGGATGGGCAACTCCAGTCCTCGAGGGCCACTGTCCTGCAGAGTTTAGCTCCAACCCTAATCAAACACACCTGAACCAGCTAATCAATGTCTTCAGGATTACTAGAAGGCTACAGGCAGGTGAGTTTTATCAGGGTTGGAGCTAAACTTTGCAGGACAGTGGCCCTCGAGGACTGGAGTTGCCCATCCCTGATATATATATATATATATATATATATATATATATATATATATAGCCGACTCACCTATGTTCCTCGTCAGTTTCCTGCATCCCACCACAACCCTCCTGATGGATCAAGAGTTAAGTAGTCTGATTGCTTGTGGGAAGAAGCTGTCCTGGAGTCGGCTGGTGCGTGTTCTGATGCTGCGGTACCGTCTGCCTGATGGCAGCAGTGAGAGCAGCCCATGGTTCGGGTGGCTAGAGTCTCTGATGATCCTCTGAGCTCTCTTCACACACCGCCTGGCGTAAATGTCCTGGAGGGAGGGAAGCTCACCTCCGATGATGCAGCTGGCAGTGCGCACTACCCTTTGCAGGGCTTTGCGGCTGCGGGCGGTACTGTTGCCGTACCAGGTGGTGATGCAGCCAGTCAGCAGGCTCTCTATGGTGCAGGTGTAGAAGCAGGTGCAGGTGTAGGACCATGAGAGTTCCTCTGTGATGTGGACACCGAGGAACTTGAAGCTGCTGACTCTCTCCACCGGTGCTCCATCGATGGTGATGGGGCGGTGTTCTCTCTCATTCCTCCTGAAGTCGACCACCAGCTCCTTGGTCTTGCTGACGTTGAGGGAGAGGTTGTGCTCCTGACACCACCGTGTCAGAGTGTGCACCTCCTCTCTGTAGGCAGTTTCATCATTGTCAGTGATGAGACCTACCACTGTCGTATCGTCAGCAAACTTGATGATGGTGTTGGAGCTGTGGGTTGCCACACAGTCATGTGTGTACAAGGAGTACAGGAGTGGGCTGAGAACACAGCCCTGAGGGGCTCCAGTGTTGAGAGTCAGTGATGAGGAGATGTTACTGCCCATTCTGACCACCTGGCGTCTGTTTGACAGGAAGTCCAGGATCCAGCTGCATAACAAGCTGTTTAAGCCTAGAGCCCGGAGTTTCATGTCAAGTATGGAGGGCACAATGGTGTTGAATGCTGAGCTGTAGTCTACAAACAGCATTCTCACATACGTGTTCCTCTTTTCCAGGTGGGAGAGAGCAGTGTGTATTGTGGATGAAATGGCATCATCAGTGGAGCGGTTTGTGCGGTATGCAAACTGCAGTGGGTCCAGTGAGGGGGGGAGAACAGAGCAGATGTGGTTTCTGACTAGTCTCTCAAAGCATTTGCTGATGATGGGGGTCAGAGCAACAGGACGCCAGTCGTTTAAGCAGGTGGTTTTTGACTGCTTAGGTACAGGAACAATGGTGGACGTTTTAAAGCATGTGGGGACCACAGACAGGGAGAGGGACAGGTTAAAGATGTCCGTGAAAACTCCAGCCAGTTGGTGCGCGCACGCTCTGATCACGCGGCCCGGGATGCCATCTGGACCCGCGGCTTTACGGATGTTCACCCGCCGGAAGGATCGGTTACATCCGCTAAAGATACGGAGAGTGAACTAACCTCTGCATCTTCAGCCGCGAGCTCTCTCTCCGCGAGGGCGGTGTTAGTTCCCTCAAAGCGAGCATAAAAGGTGTTGAGCTCGTCCGGGAGAGAGGCAGCGGTATTCACGGTGGAGTTTGTGTTCCCTTTATAGTCCGTGATGGTGTTAATTCCCCGCCACGTGCTTCTGGAGTCGGTGGTGTTGAACTGTCCTTCAATCTTGTCCCTGTACTGGCGTTTTGCTGCTCTGATGGTTTTCCGGAGGGCATAACTTGCTTGTTTATGCTCCTCCGCATTACCGGAGTTAAAAGTGAAGGTCCGCGCATTGAGTGCCGCGCGAACATCCCCATTTAGCCACGGCTTCTGGTTTGGGTACAGCCGAATTGTTTTGGTCGGAACAACGTCTTCTACGCACTTCCTGATGAAACACGTTACGCTATTAGCGTAGACCTCGATGTCGTCATCAGAGGCCGACCGGAACATCTCCCAGTCCACGTGATCAAAACAGTCCTGTAGCATAGAGTCTGATTGGTCTGACCAGCACTGGATGGTTCTGAGGGCGGGTGCTTCCTGTTTCAGCCTCTGCCTATAAGCGGGCAAAAGTAGAATGGAAGCGTGATCCGATTTGCCGAATGGTGGGCGTGGGAGGGACTTGTAGCCATCCCGGAAGGGGGAGTTGCAGTGGTCTAAGACGCGGTTCCCTCGCGTGTTGAAGTTAACATGTTGGTGGTATTTGGGTGCAATGCGTTTGAAGTTGGCTTTGTTAAAGTCCCCGGTCACGATAAACGCAGCCTCAGGATGCGCGGTTTCCTGCTCACTCACTGTCCTATACAGTTCCTTTAGTGCCCGGTCTGTGTCGGCTTGTGGGGGAATATACACAGCTGTGATGATGACCGCTGTGAATTCTCGGTAGCCAGAATGGTCGGCACAGAACCATGAGAAGTTCCAGATCAGGAGAACAGAAAGACTTGATAGAATGTACGTTCCTCTGATCACACCAGGATCTGTTGATCATAAAACATACACCCACGCCTTTGCTTTTCCCTGAGAGATCTTTTTCTCTGTCCATTCGGTTTCGATGGCCGAATCTGGAATCTCAGCAGACATCCAAGTTTCTGTAAGGCAGATAATGCAGCAGTCCCTCGTCTCTCGTTGGAAAGAGATCCGTGCTCTCAGCTCGCAGAGTTTATTGTCCAGAGACTGAACATTAGCCAGTAAAATACTGGGAAGCGGGGGTCGGTTTGCGCGGCGTCTTACTCTGATGAGCACACCGGCTCTCTTCCCCCTTCTCCGGCTGCGTTTGCGCGGTCGGGCCGCCCATACAAAAGGTTCCGCTGCCGTGTTTGTAAACAGCGTGTCGTCGTTGATGAATTTAAAGTCCGGTTTTCGGTGTGCGATTGCCGAACCAATGTCCAAAAGTGTCTGTCTGTCGTACGTAGTAAGGCAGACAACATCCAAGACAAAAAACACAAAAACTGTAAACAGAACAAACAAAAAACTACAATGATTCAGCGGAGCTTGCGACGTAGCGGCCATCCTCGGCGCCATCTTGAGCTCTTTTTTTCCTCGGACAGCATGCCAAATATGCATACATTTGATCTGATTATTTGTAACTAACTTGTGAACTGCCTTTAGAGCTCAGAGCCTGGATTGTGTTGAGACACAGATCTGTGGAAAATGCTGCTGCTTTGAAGGTTGACAGAAGCATGCAGCCTTCATAATCCTTAATGGATGCAGTTTGGAACAAATACTCTTCCTAGAGCTGGCCTCCTGGCCAAACTGAGCAATCAATGTTGAGGGACCTTGGTTAGAATGATGACCAAGAAGCTGATGGTCACTCCGGTTGAGCTCCATGATCATATATGGAGATGGGAGAAACTTACAGAAGGACAAACATCACTATGGCCAAACTCAAGCCTCTCCTCAGTGAAGACACATGAAAACCCACTTGGAATTTGTAAAAAAGCTCCTAAAGGACTGACTCTGTGAGAAACAAGATTCTCTGGTCTGATGGACCTCAGTTCCAAGCATCATGTATGGAGGAAACCAGGCACTGCTCATCACCTGCACATTACCATCCCAGCAGTAAAGTGTGGTGGTAGCAGCCTCATGCTGTGGGGGTGTTTTTCAGAGGCAGGGACTGGGGTCAGAGTAGAGGGAAAGCTCAACGCCACAAAATATAGAGATAGCTTTAATGAAAACTTGTTTCAGAGCATTCATAACCTTACAGACCTTAAGCACACAGCTATAAAACAATGCAAGAGTAGCTTATAGACGACTCGGTTCATTTCCATGAGTTACCCACCAGAGCCTGAGCTTAAACACAATCGAACATCTCTGGAGAAACCTAAAAATGTCTGTCCATTGACGGTCCCCATCCAACCTGACAGAGCTGGTTCTGAGGAGAATCATGGCAGAAAATTGCCAAATGCAGATGTACATGCAGATGCCTGTCGCATCATACCCAAAACGACTTGAAAGGTGTAAGGCTGTAAAGGTGCTTTAACCAAGTACTGAGTTAAGGGTTTGAATACTTATGCAATATACTTGTTTCAGTTTTTCCTTTTTAATAAATTTGCTAAGTTGTCACAAATCTGTGTTTTGCTTTGTCGTATGGAGTGTAGATTGATGTAAAAAAGCAATTTAAAGTAGTTCACAAAAAAGGCAGCAACATAACAAAATGTAAAAAAAAAATAAAAATAATAAAGGGGTTTGAAAAGGTACTGCATATAAAAAACGGCCACATTTTGACAGTAACATGTTGTTTTCCATTAAAACAGTAATATGCCAAAGTAAACAATGCATTCTGGGTAATATTTGCCATTTTCGAGAAAATAGCCAACAGCAATATACTGTGAATTAACAGCACTCGAAGCCGACACTCAGAGGCTGTGCTCCAAATCACACCCTATACCCTCATTCACTATTACCTACACTACTGATATAGACCACTTGACAGAGTGAGTGAAAATAAGTGAGTGAATTCAGCCACTGACACCTGGGGCCTATACCATGAAGCCGGTTTAGCTGGCTAGCCAGATATGTTTAAGCTTAGTTTGTGCTAATCCTGGGTTTTAGGTACCATTAAAGTGGTTTGGCTTTTAGCAGTTCATCTCCATATTAACTTACGCTCCACGGCTAACCTGCTCCAGGGCAGGTTATGTTCTGTCTCAAACTGAAATTAGACCAATCAGCTGTGGGCAAAGTTACACACCTCTGATGCAATAAAGTCACCCTGTTTCTACTCCAAATGAAAGGTCACTACATAGCAAATGGTTTTAAAGACTAAAGCATCTGGCTTTTAACAATGCTTATTTATAATAATACTAATTTTAAATGATTTAGATATAATTTATGTAATTTTTATACCCTTAATCAATTACACATGTATCATTTTAGTTAATCAATCATTAATAGGCACTTAGTTAAAATTAATATAAATAGCCTATATAAAAGGTCATACAAATAAGCTTTAAAATCAATAAATAAAGATATAAAAATTACTACATTACTCAATTCTCTCTATATATCAACTAAACAAACTTCATAACTTTTACTTGCATTGATGTAGTTAATATTTTCTTTAAGTTCTACTCTTGTATAGACAGCTCTTTTCTTCTTGCTGTGTAAATTTGTTTAAATTATTAATATTTTTCAATCATGTAATATTCTGCAGAAGAAATTAATCTCGCTGCTTCTCTCGCGAGAAGTGAATCTCAGTTTCACTGATCCACAGCGTGTGATTGGCTGTTCACTACTGATGTCACAGCTAAACTCCTAAACTCAGGATGAAAGCCTGAGTTGACAGAGAAAGCTGATGATCAGCATCATGGGACCAACAAAGCCTGAATAGATTGGTTTGGTTTTGTCAACTCGAAACAAATCCTGTAACCCTGAGTTTGTTAAACTACCATCATGGTACAGGCCCCTGCTGTTATCACTGAAGGAAAGAGAAGCATGAACAGAAAAAAAGTTGATTTCATCAACTGAAGATAAAAGAAGACATTAAATCTCTGAAGATCTCAGCAGAGGGGGATTAAACAACTCCATAAACAGCATTACCATCTTATTACTAAACAGACTGACTTAATTTCTGTCAGACATTTACAGAAGGTCTTATTGAGAATTGAGATGTTGTTTTATTGTTTCTTTTGACGTTACCATTATGGTGATCAGTGTTTAGTTGGGCTCTTCAACCTTCAACATAAAAACATCAACTTATCTCTCGCAACTGTAACTGTGTGTTTTAAATGCATTTGTTATAGCAAGCAAAGCCGAAAGAAAATAAAACAAATGATGTTGACTATTTATTAATGGTCTGATCCACTGAGCTTCTTCAGAGTCTAATCTATAATGACATAGATGATGTTTTATATTTTTTTATGGTATCCCAATAATTTTACAGCATGAGATCCAGCAGTGTTGCAACAACCAGATAATTTGAAGGGCATGAAAACAGCTTGTGGTCAAATCATTTTGAACACCTGTATCATTCAGACTCACATAGACATCAAAAATCGGCATATGAATCTCAACAATGGTGACAATCCAAAGCTTTATTCTACATTGCATACTGGGTACCGGCATTGTACAAAAATCATTCATGACTCCCAGCATGCATTGCGGCATGAATAAATTACGCTGCTGAATAGCCTTTATTCAGCCTTTATAGCCTTTATTTCTTTCATTCTTTCTATTTAGCTTTATTTTTTGTGTTGTTTTTGTGTTGACTTTTAGTAGTGTTTTGTTGATGTTCAGTGTTTTGTGAGTTGATCTGTTCATCTATTTTGTTGACTGTTACCATTTTTGAGATTAATATGCTGATTCTTCATGTCTATGTGAGTCTACATGACTTTGTATTACAAACCATTTTGAAAATCATGAGTTTAAAAATCCCTCAGAACTGGTTCCTAATCACTGCTTGATATTTTGCAGAAGTGTCACAGTTTTAACAAACCAAGCATTCCATTTTGATTATGTCATAAGTAAAACATAATCAACAACACCTGATCACGGGTTTCTTTTTTTTTTTCTTTTTTTTTTTTTTGCTACTACAAATGTGTCTAAATACACATGGTTACAGCAGCCAAAAGAAAACTACAAGAGGCCAACTAAAACAAACACTAATCACCATAATGGTGACCAAACATTTTCAATGAAACTTCAACACCTAAAGATCTGTTAATTCTCAATAAGAGCTTCTGTAGACATCTGACAGAAATAAAGACAGTCTGGTTAGTAATGCGTGAAGCTGGTAATGCTGTTTGTGGAATTGTTTAATTGTCTCCTCTGCTGAGATCTTCAGAGATGTAATGTCTTCTTTTATCTTCAGTTGATTTCATCTAAAGCTGTGGCTGAAGTAAGTTGTAGTTCTTGTGTTTTTCTTTCCTTCAGTGGTTCTGCTTGTTAACAGCAGGTGCTCATTACTAATTCTCAATTATCACTTAATTAATCTCTTAATTATCTCATTAACGTCAACAACGCTTTTTTTCTCTAACACTCTGTAGTGTGGACACATATAAATGTTAATTTAAAACTGAAGATTTTGCTGTGGGTTTAAAGGGTTAAAGGCAAGGCAAGGCAAGGCAAGTTTATTTGTATAGCACATTTCATACACAGTGGCAATTCAAAGTGCTTTACACAGAAATGAAGTTAAAATATTCATAAGTGAATAAAATAAAAATAAAAATATATATAGTATAACAGTTATAATAGGAATTAAAAGAAAATAAAAAATAAAGAAAATAAATATATATATAAATAAAAAGTATAATTAACACTAAAAATAAAAACCGGGTTAAATTGAAACATAATTAAAGTGCAAGCAGTTCGGACAGAGCACAGAGCTCATTCAGTAAAAGCATAAGATAAGGTGCAATCAGTCGGGCGTACAGTGGCACAGCTCATTCAGTAAATGCACAGCTAAACAGATGTGTTTTGAGTCTGGATTTGAAAGTGGCTACTGTTGGAGCACATCTGATCTGTTCAGGAAGCTGGTTCCAGCTACGGCTAGCATAATAGCTAAACGCAGACTCTCCTTGCTTTGAGTGAACCCTTGGTATTTCTAATTGACTTGATCCTGATGATCTGAGTGATCTGTTGGGTTTGTATTTAATCAGCATATCTGCAATGTATTGAGGTCCTAGGTCATTGAGGGATTTATATACAAGTAATAGTGCTTTAAAATCGATCCTAAATGTAACTGGAAGCCAGTGTAAAGACCTGAGGACTGGTGTGAAATGGTCATATTTTCTGGTTCTGCTCAGAATCCTGGCAGAAGCGTTCTGTATGAGCTGCAGGTGTCTAATGGTCTTTTTGGGAAGGCCGGTGAGAAGACCGGTTAAAGGGATTAGATTTTTTTTTTTAAAACCCAGAGGGAAACGTAAATTAACGGTAAGCAACTGTAAATTAATTTTTATGGAAAAGTACTGTAAAACAACAGCAATTTACTGCCAACCAGAGCTGCCAGTAGATTACCGTAAAATCAGGGAAAAAACAGTAATATACTGTAAAACGTAACAGTCAGATTTACCAGATGAAGCAAGATATTTTCACTGAAATATTAGTGAAAGTTAATAAAAAAAAGTTGTGCAAAGTCAGTAACTGATAAGGAGAGTTAATATTAAAATGAACTGTTTTATGTGTTGTTGCACAAGATATAGAACAGATCTTTTAGCTTAATTAATTAGTTTTGTGGGTCACCATTGTGCTGAACAGTAGAGCCTGTGCCTCAGTCCAAGATGAGCAGAGATACACTGATGAAATGCTGCCTGATGCTTTATGCCGTTATGAGCCATTTGTTGAGTAATTTATCACATACATGTATGCTATTGCTAATGATGAACTGCAAAAAATTAAGTTAAAGTCATTTTTTTAATTATTTCACTACTACATATTACACATTTGCAGTTTATATTAAGAAATGTTCCTTTTCAGTGGACTCAAATGAAATAAGTTTACAGTACAAACACCGTATAAATACTAAAATGAGAACTGTTTGAAGCAATCTGTTTTTCAAATGAAAAGAGTTACCGTTCATGGTATTATTACGGTAATATACTGTAAAAAAGGAGAGCTGTAAATAAACAGTAGAGGGCTGTACATTAACAGTACATTGCTGGCAACCACAGCTGCCAGTAGATTACCATTTTTTACAGCCCAATTTTTTACAGTGTACATACATACATACATATGCTGTGTATGTACATATACTGTTCAAAAGTTTGGTTGAATTAAATTGATTACATGTGACAGAGAAACCATTTTTAGATCAAATAAATGCTGTTCTTTTAAACTTTCTATTCATCAAATAATTTTAAAACTAAATGTGTCATGGTTTCCACAAAAATATTAAGCAGCACAACTTTTTTAACATTAATAATAATGTTTCCTAAGCAGCAAATCAGCATATTAGTGTGATTTCTGAAGGATCATGTGACACTGAAGAGTAATGATGCTGAATATTTTTTACCATCAGAAATACAATACATTTTAAAATGCATTAAAATATAAAACAGTTATTTTTTATTATTATTAAATTGACACCAATCCAATGCATATTGACACTGAAAAACAATCTCATATATTATGGAAGAATGTACTTATTTAATTATGAAGTAATTATGAAGACCCCTTAAACAGATACCATCACAATTATGAAATTAGAGGTTATTAGTAGAGATAATTCCCATCAAAGACTGCCTCTTATACATCCACATGGTATTTAGTAGGCCTACATTAGACCAGATGGAGAGAGTTATGGGAAGGTCATGTCCTTCACTAGTAATGTGATTTTAGTCTCACAAAAGGCAGACATGTCCTCATCCCATTCATTGTTATAATCTACTCACACAGTGTGCGGGTAAAGGCAGCCAGTTCTCTTTTATCACATTACTTAAATACAATTGATTTATCTAATGAGAGAATATGAAACTTAAGCGGGATGTTATTCTGAAGAACAGAGGAAAGATGAATCATCATTCTCGCCTTTTAAGCCATTCATTCATGTTTAAGCTGCTCATTTGTCTCCACAAGCAGCCCACTATTATTTGAATCAAACACATGGCTGATTATCAGTGAAATTAATATGAATACATCAATTTAAGATGAGGGAACAGACATATACTGTCTCTAAAGACTCTAAAGTAAACCAAGATAATGTGATTGACTGTCATAACGCATTTTACGCACCATGTGGCTGACATGATGAAATGCTGTTTCATGCACACCTTCACTGTAAACATTTTTTTTAGAATTCACAAGATTTTTACAGGTACACCCTTAAAAATAAAGGTGCCAGGAAGAACTAAAAAGGTTCCCCTTCGAGGGAACTCGCACTGCGTCATCGTGTGATGACACTTTGGGGAACGCCTTCAGCGTTACGCATCTGAAGCATGAATGAAATCAAGCCAATCTGATTGGTGGTGCGTCATGACGTAGTAGATGACGGCATACCTGGAAGATACAAAGGGACGCTGATGCAAACACACGGCAGCTTTTCGCTCTTCAGCTAAAGCGCTCTGTGTTTTTGTCTCTGTCTATTTGGTGTTGTTTGTCTACCAACTTTGCAAAGCATTTAAATAGGTGATGGCTCAGTTTAAGAGATGTGTGCATCCGTGTCCGCGTTTCATTTCGGGCACGGACACACATCTAATGTGTGTGCAATGCCTGGGCGTGCAGCACGCTAGGGCGGCTCTCGAGGGAGCCGCCTGTAGCGAGTGTGATCTGCTGCCACTCAGGGTGTTGCGCTCACGGCTGGCCGTGTTCGATGAGACTGGCCAAGCCCGCGAGCCCCAGGGATCTGGGCCCGCCGCTGCTGAGGCACGGCGGCGCCGCAGATCATGGGGATCGCAACGGGACCTCGCAACGGTATATGGGACTGCTGAGGCACTTTCCCTATCCTCGTCCGAGGATTCCGATGTTCTCCCGCCCCGTGCGGAAGCCCGCGATGCGGCTTCTTCCCGCGAGGCGGAGAACCCGATGCTTCAGCTGTCCGGCTCCGAGGAGTCAGATGGGCGGAGCATCGAGGCGGGTGACGTGGAAGCTTTAAGAGTTAGTGGAGGTTTTGACCCGTGCTGTGGCCAAATTAAACATTGAATGGCCACAGGAAGAGCCTGAAATTCAGCCGCCTAGTAAGCTGGATGAAAGGTTCTTCAAGCGTGAGTCTCAACCTCCACGCCGGGGCCTGCCATTTTTTCAGGATCTGCACAATGAGTTGTGTAGATCCTGGGAAAAACCCTGCTCGGCCAGACTTTCCTCCCCTCAAGCACTTGAATTTGGGAATGTGCTGGGGGCGGCCGGGCAGGGTTATGGGACGCTGCCTCGGGTGGAGGATGCTCTCGCGAGCTACCTCTCTCCCGAGGCCGCTTCGTCCCTCAAGGCCCCGGTGCTACCCACCATGCTTACATAGGGCTTACATGGCGGCTGGGCGGGCTGGTAGTTGTCTGCACACTATGGCGGTGTTGCAGGCCTATCAGGCCGACCTCCTCAGGGAGCTGGATGAGGGGGAGGGTCCGTCTCCGGACGACATCCTGGAGCTGCGGAAGGCCACCGATTTGTCTCTCCGGATCACCAAGGAGACGGCCCGTAACATCGGCCGCTCCATGGCTGGTCTGGTGGTCGCGGAGAGACATCTCTGGTTAAACCTGTCGGGGATGAGGTGCATATAAGGTGCTTGGGGCTGAGACTCAACACGAAGAAGAGCGTGTTGACGCCCTCCCAGCGGACTACGTTCCTGGGAGTTGTATGGGACTCCACGTCGGAGTGGAGTGGAGTGGCTCAGTTATCCCCTGCACGCGTGGAGTCCATACTGGCGATGGTCTCAAGAGTGAAGCCAGGCCGCAGCCTCACTGTGAAGCAGTTTCAGAGACTGCTGGGACTCATGGCAGCAGCAGCCAACGTGATACCTTTTGGCCTGCTGCACATGAGACCCCTACAGTGGTGGCTGAGGGCCAAGGGGTTTTCCCCGAGGGGAAATCCGTTTCGTATGATCAGGGTAACGCGCAAATGCCTTTGTTCCCTCGTCATATGGCGGAAACCTTGGTTCCTGTCCCAGGGGCCAGTGTTGGGAGCGTCATGTTGCCGGAGAGCCGTTTCAACAGATGCTTCCCTCACTGGCTGGGGCGCGGTCATGGACAGCCGCTTTGCGAGAGGTCTGTGGGAGACCCGGCATTCTTCATGGCACATCAACTGCCTGGAGATGCTGGCGGTCTACAAAGCTCTCAGGAGCTTTTACCCGGACCTCCGCGGCCACCATGTCCTGATACGCTCGGACAAAACCTCAGTTGTCGCGTATCTCAACCACCAGGGGGGTTTGAGGTCGCGCCCTCTATGCAGACTGGCGCATCAAATCATCCTGTGGTCCCAGGGGAAATTATCGTCTCTCAGAGCGATGTATGTCCCCCGGGACCAGAATCTGGGAGCAGACGTCCTGTCGAGGCAGGGCCCGTTAGGGGCCTCTGAGGAGGGATCTGCTTTCGCAGGCAGGGGACACAATATTTCACCCCCGGCCGGAGTTATGGAGCCTCTGGGTCTGGCCCCTGAGGGGGCTCAGTACCTAGAGGCGGGCCTGTCAGCAGAGGTAGTCGAGACCTTGCTCAGTTCTAGAGCTCCCTCAACCAGGAGACTGTACAGCCTCAAGTGGAACGTCTTTTCCACTTGGTGTAGAGAGCGTGAGGTGGACCCAGTTAACTGCCCAGTGGCTTCAGTGCTGGAGTTCCTCCAAGATCGCTTCTCTTATGGTCTTACCCCGTCCACCCTGAAGGTGTACGTGGCTGCCCTTGGGGCTTTCCACGCACCTTTAGGTGAGGGACCCTTGGGGAAGCACCCTCTGGTTGTACAGTTCCTCCGTGGGGCCCGGAGGATGAGGCCGGCGTCTCATTCCAGAGTCCCAACCTGGGACCTGGCGGTGGTACTTGAAGGGCTGGCCGAGGCCCCCTTCGAGCCACTGGAGCAGGCTGAGCCGAAGAACCTGACCCTCAAGGTGGCCTTTCTCCTTGCCATTACCTCTCTCAAGAGGGTGGGAGATCTCCAGGCCTTGGCGGTTACGCCAACTTGCCTGGAGTTTGCCCCTGGCGGAGTTAAGGCCATCTTGCACCCTAGACCGGGGTATATACCCAAGGTGCCATCTCAGGTGGCTCGGTCTTTGGTTCTTCAGGCTTTCCATCCTCCTCCCCACCTGACGGCGATAGAGGGGAGACTTCACCTGCTCTGTCCTGTCAGAGCACTGAGAATCTACCTGGAGAAGTCTTCCCAATGGAGAAGGTCAGACCAACTGTTGGTGTGCTTTGGCTCACCCAAGAGAGGGCTGCCTGCGTCTACTCAGACGATCAGCAACTGGATCGTCCAGGCTATAGCCACAGCTTATAGGGTGCGCAATCTGCCTTCACCCATGGCTGTGAGGGCTCATTCCACCAGGAGCATGGCCCTCCTCTCTGGTGCCTCGCTTCAAGAGGTTTGCGAGGCGGCCGGGTGGGCCACCCCGCACACCTTCATTCGGTTGTATAGTCTGCACCTCCCGGTGACTCCTGGTGCTAGAGTGCTTGCGTCCTAAGTGTGCCTGGTCTCCAGCTTCACACTGGGACGTGGGTGATGTCGGTGTGGCATAGTGGGTATTAACGTTCCCAAAGTGTCATCACATGATGACGCAGTGCGAGTTCCCTCGAAGGGGAACGTCTCGGGTTATGTATATAACCCTTGTTCCCAGAGAAGGGAACGAGACACTGCTTCTCGTCGCCACACCCATCACGGTCAGAGCGCTCGCTTCATCGCGGTAAAGCTGCCGTGTGTTTGCATCAGCGTCCCTTTGTATCTTCCGGGTATGCCGTCATCTACTACGTCATGACGCACCACCAATCAGATTGGCTTGATTTCATTCATGCTTCAGATGCGTAACGCTGAGGGCGTTCCCCAAAGTGTCATCACACGATGACGCAGTGTCTCGTTCCCTTCTCAGGGAACAAGGGTTATATACATAACCCGAGACGTTTTCAAATCAAATCAAAAATCAAATCAAATCAAATCACTTTATTGTCACACAGCCATGTACACAAGTGCAACAGTAGGTGAAATTCTTGGTGCAGTTCCGAGCAAACATAGTAGTCACGACATGACATGTACAACATTTAAAGCAGCATCAGATTACACATCTGATGCGCCCACAATTACTCACAGCACAGTAAACTCTACAATAAACAATAAATAATTTACACAATGTGAGTGTAGTTCTCTCAGCTTTAACCAATATACACATACTTACAATATACATATACTTTAAACAATATACACTAAACATACATTAAACAGTATACATTAAGCTATAGTAATAATAATATACAATGTACAGTATACATTATTATTCACAGTAGAGATCCAATGTACAATAGGTGCTATATTATAAATAATAAATGATAAATAAATGTGTATATAATGTGTGTGTATCTACAGTGGGTTGTGCTGAGTGATATTCTGTCCAGTGTGTGTTATGATCCTGATGGATCAGGAGTTAAGTAGTCTGATTGCTTGTGGGAAGAAGCTGTTCTGGAGTCGGCTGGTGCGTGTTCTAATGCTGCGGTACCGTCTGCCTGATGGCAGCAGTGAGAGCAGCCCATGGTTCGGGTGGCTAGAGTCTCTGATGATCCTCTGAGCTCTCTTCACACACCGCCTGGCGTAAATGTCCTGGAGGGAGGGAAGCTCACCTCCGATGATGCAGCTGGCCGTGCGCACTACCCTTTGCAGGGCTTTGCGGTTGCGGGCGGTACTGTTGCCGTACCAGGTGGTGATGCAGCCAGTCAGCAGGCTCTCTATAGTGCTGGTGTAGAAGCGTGTGAGGATGTGGCTGCTCATTCCAAACCTCCTCAGCCGTCGCAGAAAGAAAAGGCGCTGATGAGCCTTCTTCACAACGGCCTCGGAGTGGACGGACCATGAGAGTTCCTCTGTGATGTGGACACCAAGGAACTTGAAGCTGCTGACTCTCTCCACCGGTGCTCCATCGATGGTGATGGGGCGGTGTTCTCTCTCATTCTTCCTGAAGTCGACCACCAGCTCCTTGGTCTTGCTGACGTTGAGGGAGAGGTTGTGCTCCTGACACCACCGTGTCAGAGTGTGCACCTCCTCTCTGTAGGCCGTTTCATCATTGTCAGTGATGAGACCTACCACTGTCGTATCGTCAGCAAACTTGATGATGGTGTTGGAGCTGTGGGTTGCCACACAGTCATGTGTGTACAGGGAGTACAGGAGTGGGCTGAGAACACAGCCCTGAGGGGCTCCAGTGTTGAGAGTCAGTGGTGAGGAGATGTTACTGCCCATTCTGACCACCTGGCGTCTGTTTGACAGGAAGTCCAGGATCCAGCTGCATAGCAAGCTGTTTAAGCCTAGAGCCCGGAGTTTAATGTCAAGTATGGAGGGCACAATGGTGTTGAATGCTGGGCTGTAGTCTACAAATAGCATTCTCACATATGTGTGGGAGATGGGAGAGAGCAGTGTGAATTGCTGATGAAATGGCATCATCAGTGGAGCGGTTTGTGCGGTATGCAAACTGCAGTGGGTCCAGTGAGGGGGGGAGAACAGAGCAGATGTGGTTTCTGACTAGTCTCTCAAAGCATTTGCTGATGATGGGGGTCAGAGCAACAGGACGCCAGTCGTTTAAGCAGAGTGTTTTTGATTGCTTAGGTACAGGAACAATGGTGGACGTTTTGAAGCATGTGGGGACCAGAGACAGGGAGAGGGACAGGTTAAAGATGTCCGTAAAAACTCCAGCCAGTTGGTGCGCGCACGCTCTGATGACGCGGCCCGGAATGCCGTCTGGACCCCCGGCTTTACGGCCGTTCACCCGCAGGAAGGATCGGGTTACATCCGCTACAGATACGGAGAGTGAACTAACCTCTGTATCTTCAGCCGCGAGCTCTCTCTCCGCGAGGGCGGTGTTAGTTCCCTCAAAGCGAGCATAGAAGGTGTTGAGCTCATCCGGGAGAGAGGCAGCGGTGTTCACGGTGGAGTTTGTGTTCCCTTTGTAGTCCGTGATGGTGTTAATTCCCCTCCACATGCTTCTAGAGTCGGTGGTGTTGAACTGTCCTTCAATCTTGTCCCTGTACTGGCGTTTTGCTGCTCTGATGGTTTTCCGGAGGGCATAACTTGCTTGTTTATGCTCCTCCGCATTACCGGAGTTAAAAGTGGAAGTCCGCACATTGAGTGCCGCGTGAACATCCCCATTTAGCCATGGCTTCTGGTTTGGGTACAGCCGAATTGTTTTGGTCGGAACAACGTCTTCTACGCACTTCCTGATGAAACACGTTACGCTATCAGCGTAGACCTCGATGTCGTCATTAGAGGCCGACTGGAACATCTCCCAGTCCGCGTGATCAAAACAGTCCTGTAGCATAGAGTCCAATTGGTCCGACCAGGACTGGATGGTTCTGAGGGCGGGTGCTTCCTGTTTCAGCCTCTGCCTATAAGCGGGTAAAAGGAGGATGGAAGTGTGATCCGATTTGCCAAATGGTGGGCGCGGGAGTGATTTGTAACCATCCTTGAAGGGAGAGTAACAATGATCCAGAACTCGGTTCCCTCGTGTGTTGAAGCTAACATGTTGGTGGTATTTGGGTGCGATGCGCTTGAAGTTGGCTTTGTTAAAGTCCCCGGTCACAATAAACGCAGCCTCAGGATGCGCGGTTTCCTGCTCACTCACTGTCCTATACAGTTCCTTTAGTGCCCGGTCTGTGTCGGCTTGTGGGGGAATATACACAGCTGTGATGATGACCGCTGTGAATTCCCTCGGTAGCCAGAATGGTCGGCACAGAACCATGAGAAGTTCCAGATCAGGAGAACAGAAAGACTTGATAGAATGTACGTTCCTCTGATCACACCAGGATCGGTTGATCATAAAACACACACCCCCGCCTTTGCTTTTCCCGGAGAGATCTTTTTCTCTGTCCATTCGATGCACGGAGAACCCCGTGGTTTCGATGGCCGAATCTGGAATCTCAGCAGACATCCAAGTTTCTGTAAGGCAGATAATGCAGCAGTCCCTCGTCTCTCGTTGGAAAGAGATCCGTGCTCTCAGCTCGCAGAGTTTATTGTCCAGAGACTGAACATTAGCCAGTAAAATACTGGGAAGCAGGGGTCGGTTTGCGCGGCGTCTTACTCTGATGAGTACGCCGGCTCTCTTCCCCCTTCTCCGGCCGCGTTTCCGTGGTCGGGCCGCCCATACAAAAGGATCCGCTGCTGTGTTTGTAAACAGCGGTTCGTCACTGAAGAATTTAAAGTCCGGTTTTCGGTGTGCGATTGCCGAACCAATGTCCAAAAGTGTCTGTCTGTCGTACGTAGTAAGGCAGACAACATCCAAGACAAAAAACACAAAAACTATAAACAGAACAAACAAAAAACTACAATGTTTCAGCAGAGCTTGCGACGTTGCGGCCATCCTCGGCGCCATCTTGACTCATTTCACAGTGATGCCATAGGAGAACTATTTTTGGTACCCTGAAGAACCGTTTTATGAAAGGTTCTTTGAAGAACCGTTTTTTTCTAACCATTTTATAGTCTAAAGAACAAAGCAATGGAAAGGTTCTTTGGATATTAAAGGTTCTTCATGGAACCATACACCCTGCCAAAGAACCATTTAAGAACCTTTATTTTTAAGAGTGTAGCCCCGCCCACAGTGAATCATCAAACATGAAAGACCACGTGCTTTTTTGAGAGAGAGTTATTAAGGGAAGTTTAGAATCGGATATGACAAGATTCCACAATAAAATGTATAAAAGCGTCACGGAAGTCGTGAAAATACAAGGTTTGTGTTCTTATTTTCCACACACTGTTCAGAAACAGTAAGTGTGAGAGAGTTCGAAACAGAAACGTTTTTTCCACGTCCCTATTTGCGTTGCTAAATGCTGATTGTTTGTGTGGTTACGAGACAGTAGTGACAGAAAATTGTTTGCACTGGAAAATTATTAGGCTACACAAAGAAAATAAACTAGTCTTAGTAATTTAAATTTGATAATAACTTGTAATCTACACAATAGGGGCAATATTGCACATAGTAGTATAGACATATATAATCATTTTGATGTTTGAGAGACTGGAGAGTGTTACACATGTCAGTTGTAACACTAGCGTGTTTCCATTACAGATTTGCACAAAACTTGTGATATTTTCAATATGTCGATTAAAAAAAACGATTGCGAAATGACGCCGTTTCCATTAACCGATGTTATGTGACTAAAACTAATTTTTTTCCTCTTGGGATAAGTAATTCCAAAAATTATGCATGTATGTTGGTTTATGTATCCCAGCCACCGCACTAGCCATTATTTTTAATCGAAGGAGACATTTTATTCATTAATGGCAAGGAAATTAGGTTTTGTGGGTGTTTCTCCCTCATATCTGCTTCAAGGTCTTAATGATAATTTGTGGCATTTCTTTGTTGTTTAAAATCCAGTATTCCTGGAATTCTATTGTCTTTTATGAGTTTAATTAAGAACTCTGTCTCGTCTTCTGTCCAAACATACCGCGCCATCTGTAAAGAATGATCGCCTTTTACGTACGTTAGGTGACCTGTAAATTCCATTGCAGCGGCTATTTGCACTAAGTTTTACACCAAGTGTAAATAGCAACTAGATTCTATTTACACTAAGTGCAAATATGTAGATGCTGTCATGTGTCAGGTTCTTTCTCTTTGCTTCTCACTATCCTTTTCTTCACTCACTCACTCTCCTTCCTGATTGTTTCAGACACAAACACACACACACACACACACACACACACACACACAGTCTCTCACTCGCTCGTTAGGCTCATCCTCTCTCTGTCTATCTGCACCTGTTAGTCATCGCAATCAGCGCCTCGCTCCCTTGCGATGACACCTGTTCCCACTTTTGTTTGAGTGCTTACCCTTTATCTAGTGTTTGTTCTTACTGCCTCTTGTTGGATCATTTTTTCATGTCATGCGTTACGACTGCTGCTTTCTTCATGTCTGATTTGCTTTGGAAGTGCTCACCTGGTCTTGTTTGTCTGATACAGCCTTGCGCCTAAGTTTAGTCTGAGTTCTGCATTTGCTGCAAGAGTACCTTCGCGGTCCTCTGTTCCTGACTGTGATTTATTCTCAAGAACTGCCTCCACTTCTACTGGTGTCCCGATCTCTCTCCTCTTCGAGACAGGATCATCTTCTCAGTTTGTTTTACCAGTTCTGTGTGCCTTAACGACAGACTGCCTTGTTTATATTCTCATTAAAGACTGTTGTTATCCTGTCAACCTCTGCTTTTGGATCCATTCTTTATTGACTCTGACAGATGCTGCTTACTAAGTGAAAATAGTGATATATTCTATTTACAACATGTAAAAGTAGCAGTTCTTTGCCATATGTGAACATACTAATTAGATGCTATTTATTTTGACAGATACATACTATTTGCACCTTAGTATTGTTGTACATTAACAGGATGCAATAATAACATAGTGTAAATTATTAGATTTATAAAAAATTATATTAAATCGATGCCACCTTACTGGGACAAAGCCTTCCCTACACCTAACCCTATCCAATAAGTACATTTATTATTATTATTAAACATTTCGTTTGGCCCTTCTTTTCCACTTTTGGAATATTTTCTTAATTTGTATTGAAAGTTAATGCATTTCTGATGTTGTTACAAGTACACAGGAGGCAGACACAGATGTTAACAGGTAAGGGTAGTTTATTAGACCACAGTAGAGCAGGTGTTGTGGAGCAGGTGAGTAAACCGGTTGTTGGTAGATTAGAAGGTGATACGAGAGAGAGAGAGTTACTGTCTTTTGTTTTGTAGATGGAAGGACGCTGGAGCCTGGAGGTCGCTGGAGACTGGAGATCGTTGGAGACTGTAGATCGCTGGAGTACTGAGGGACGGACAGGAACACACCCACACAGCAGACAAGGAACACGGAAGGAAGGAGACACGCTGGAGACAGGTAAGTATCAGTAGTAGAGTCCTTGAGGTAAGCATAGCCTGAAGTATATGCGAACGAGACCGGACGTGGAGTGCTGTGTGGTTGTGAGTCTTGTAGTGCTGGTGATGAGTGTGGTGATGAGGTGCAGGTGATGGTGATCAGTACTCTGGGGAAGGAGTGCGCTGTGATTGGTGGAGGGTGGAACCTGACGAGTCTGTGACAGTACCCCCCCTCCACGGCCCGCTCCAGAGGGCCGAGAACCCCGACGCCGTGGTGGACGTCCTCTACCCCGCGGAGCTGGCTTCTCAGGATGACTGTCGTGAAAGGTCTGGAGTAAACTGGGATCTAAAATGTCGTTCCTTGGGACCCAGGAGTGTTCCTTGGGACCATATCCTTCCCAATCCACTCGATATTCCAGCTGACCACCACGACGTCGGGAGTTCAAGATCTCATTGACCTTGTAGGCCGTACCGTCCTCCAGGATGAGTGGAAGGGGGGGTTCGGTGGGAACTACGTCAGGTCCTATGGGAGAAACAGAGGGGTGGTGAGCTTTCAGCAGTGAGACATGGAAAGTGGGATGTATACGATACCCTTGTGGCAGACGGAGTTGATAGGTGACTGGATTGACCTGTTTGGTGATGGGGAATGGGCCAATGAACCTGGGACTCAGCTTTTTGCAAGGCAGACGCATTCTGATATCTCTGGTAGATAGCCACACCAGCTGACCAGGCTGGAAGACAGGGGTGTCAGAACGTCGGAGATCAGCTACCATCCTGCGTCTGCGCAGGGCCCGTTGCAACTGATGGTGGGCTGAGTCCCAGACCCTCTCGCTCTCTCGGAACCAGTAGTCCACTGCAGGAACGTCGGAGGGTTCCCCATCCCAGGGGAACAGTGGAGGTTGAAAGCCGAGTACACACTGGAACGGGGTGAGTCCTGTGGTCGACTATCTCAGAGAGTTTTGGGCGTACTCGGCCCAACCCAGGAACTGGTTCCAAGAGTCCTGGTGGTCATGACAGAAGGTACGTAGGAAGCGGCCAATGTCCTGTACCTTCCTTTCCGTCTGCCCGTTTGACTGTGGATGATACCCCGACGTCAGGCTAACAGCCACACCTAGGAGTGAGAAGAACGATCTCCATACTCTGGATATGAACTGGGGACCTCTGTCTGATACAATGTCCTCTGGTACTCCGAAGTATCTAAAAACTTGGTTGAAGAGTGTCTCAGCTGTTTCCATGGCAGTAGGCAGACCTGGGAGTGGGATCAGACGACAAGATTTAGATAAACGATCTACCACTACTAGAATGGTGGTATTACCGTCTGAGACCGGCAGGTCAGTGATGAAATCTACTCCTAGGTGTGACCATGGGCGTTCTGGAACGGGCAGAGGAAGGAGTTTACCAGCTGGAAGATGACGCGGAGACTTGGAAATGGCACACTCCCTACAGCCCTGCACGTACCTTCTGACATCCTTAGCCATCCCTGGCCACCAGAAGCGTTCTTTTAGCAACGAGAGGGTTTCATTGACCCCCGGGTGACCAGTACCAAGTGACGTGTGAGCCGAGTGAATGGTGGGAGTGCGTCGTGTCCGAGTGAGGTACAGCAAGCCAGGTGGACAGCCCGGCGGAGGGTTCGTGGAGGCATTGGAGGAGGGGATGGTTTCTTCGGACCAGGTAATAGGACTTACGATGAGGGAGCTTGGAATAATGGGTTCTGGTTCTTCGGTCTGTTCGTCAGGAGCATGCAGACGGGAGAGAGCATCAGCTTTAAGATTCTTGGTACCGGGACGATAGGAGATGGTGTAATTGAAACGGGAGAAAAACATAGCCCAACGGGCTTGTCTGGGGTTTAGTCTCTTGGCTGATCGAAGATACTCAAGGTTTTTGTGATCTGTTAGCACCAGGAATGCATGTTTGGCTCCCTCCAACCAATGCCTCCACTCTTCCAAGGCAAGCTTGACTGCAAGGAGTTCCCTGTCACCGATGGAGTAGTTGACTTCCGCCGGGCTGAGCTTGCGGGAGAAGAAGGCGCATGGATGGAGTCTACTGGGCGTCCCCTGCTGCTGCGATAACACTGCTCCCACTCCGGTTGTGGAAGCATCCACCTCCACGACGAAGGGCCTTTCCGGGTCTGGATGGACTAGTAGGGGAGCGGTGGTGAAGGCTTTCTTGAGTTGGCTGAAAGCGTTGGTGGCTGCCGGGGTCCAGGACAGAGACTTGGGCTTATTGCGTAACATACTGGTGAGTGGATGAGTGATAGAGCTGTAACCTTTGATGAATCGTCTGTAGAAATTGGAGAAACCTAGGAAGCGTTGGAGTTCTTTTATGGTAGTGGGCTCTGGCCAGGTTGTGATGGACTCCACCTTCCTCTCGACCTTCCTCTCGTCCATCCGGATGCCACTGTGATCTATGTGGTATCCCAGGAAGAAAACGGGTTCGTGGGCTGATTCTGGGGTGCTGACGGGTTCGGATCGGCGGAAGGGCACGTTGAAGGGATACTGGTCCTGGTGCTCTTGGATGCACGCCTGCATGCGAGTGGCGCAGCGAATGGAATGCCGGATGAACTTCTCAAGGCCGATGGAGTCCTCGCATGCAGCGAGATGCAGCCGTACCCGAGGTTCCAATCCATGCCGAAATGTTGTTATCAGCGCCTGTTCATTCCATCCGCTGACTGCTGCAAGCATTCGGAATTGCAAAGCATAATCGTAAATAGACATGGATCCCTGTTTTAAATTATAAAGTTTCTCACCAGCTGAAGAATCTGTGATTGGTTTTCCAAACACTTCCCGGAAGTGGGAAATAAACGCTGCGTATGATTGCGTTACCGCACCCTGTTGTGACCAGATGGAATCGGCCCACATTAAAGCCTTGCCGCTGAGCTGAGAGATAATGAAGGCGATCTTGGAAGTGTCGCTCGGGTACAAGTGCGGCTGCATCTCCAGGACCAGTATGCATTGCAGCAGGAAGCCGCTGCAATTCTCCGCCGATCCTGAGTAGGGCGCCGGTTTGGCCATGGGACTAGCATATGGAGGTAGTGAAGGAGGGTTGTTGACAGATGGGTTAGTGTTCGCTGGTGCAGGTGAATGAACAGTAACTGGAGTGGGTTGTGGAGGAAATGTACGCCGAAGCGCATCAACCAATTCCTGGAATGGATCCGGTTGGCTCATACTGGGTCTTCGGTATGGTCCGGTCTTCTGTTACAAGTACACAGGAGGCAGACACAGATGTTAACAGGTAAGGGTAGTTTATTAGACCACAGTAGAGCAGGTGTTGTGGAGCAGGTGAGTAAACCGGTTGTTGGTAGATTAGAAGGTGATACGAGAGAGAGAGAGTTACTGTCTTTTGTTTTGTAGATGGAAGGACGCTGGAGCCTGGAGGTCGCTGGAGACTGGAGATCGTTGGAGACTGTAGATCGCTGGAGTACTGAGGGACGGACAGGAACACACCCACACAGCAGACAAGGAACACGGAAGGAAGGAGACACGCTGGAGACAGGTAAGTATCAGTAGTAGAGTCCTTGAGGTAAGCATAGCCTGAAGTATATGCGAACGAGACCGGACGTGGAGTGCTGTGTGGTTGTGAGTCTTGTAGTGCTGGTGATGAGTGTGGTGATGAGGTGCAGGTGATGGTGATCAGTACTCTGGGGAAGGAGTGCGCTGTGATTGGTGGAGGGTGGAACCTGACGTGTCTGTGACAGATGTGATATGTGATGGGAAAAGGAGAAGAGCAAGCTCGGCAAAAGGCGATTTCGTACCCGGGTCAATCGTATTTTCAATTTCAATTTGTGCGGCTACTGACAAGTCAGAAAAGAGCTGTGGTTGGTAATATCATACATGTCCATCACTTTTTTAAGCTCACAGGAGAAGTGTCATTGTGTCTGTGAGCAACTTAGTAGATTTTATGATCAAATACAAAGAAACTTATTTTCAGGAAATATTTTTTTCTTTTTTAAATCAGTGTAGATACAATAATTTGACTTGCATAACCTAAAGAAGCTTGTTCTCTAGTTTATTTTGCTACTTTGAATTCATGCAATCTTTAATCCCACATAGTTATGGCTGCTTGTGGTGGGGATAGTTGTAACAATTTTTTTTACAACTAACTTATAATGATTCCAATGAGTCCAGTTGTCAATCACATCCTTTTGCATTTTTTGCACATCGATGGATTTATGTTGTAATTGTGTTTCCATCGTAGTTTATGCACATGCTGTTTTAACAGATTAAAAACATTTTTAGAATTGATGCACATGCATGCATCTTGGCTTTTCCATCCAGCATTTCTTGTTATATCCCAAAATCCACATAAAAATAGGTGGATGGGAACATAGTGACTGAATGTGATAGGAATACAGTAAATGAACACCCACACAAACACTCAAGGAAACTCAATTTAAAGTCCAAAAGAAATACAATGTGTGTGTGTGTGTGTGTGTGTGTGGGGGGGGGGGGGGTTCTGTTTAAATTGTTTAAG